>PVKS010040109.1:0-16833 GCA_004027875.1 Aplodontia rufa | reverse complement strand
TAAAGCCTCAAAGAAATGCTGGACAGTAAAAGTGCACCACCATACGAGTAACAGGAATATCAGAAGGAAAGGAGCTAGAAAAAGGAGAAAAATATTCCAAGAAATATCA
Source organism: Aplodontia rufa (assembly GCA_004027875.1). Taxonomy (NCBI): domain Eukaryota; kingdom Metazoa; phylum Chordata; class Mammalia; order Rodentia; family Aplodontiidae; genus Aplodontia; species Aplodontia rufa. Next base: position 16,724 of record PVKS010040109.1, on the reverse strand, counting down.
ATGAAAATATACCAAAAAATTGATGAAAAACATTAATTTACACATCTAATGAATAATTACAAAGAGAAACAGTCCCACAATTACATAAACCCTAGCTAAAACAAAGATGAAGAATATCTTGAAAAGCAGCAAGAGAAAAGTCATTTATCATATGTAAGAGAAAAATCAGTAAGATTTAAAAATGACTTCTCATCAGAAACAATGGGAGCCAGAAGGCAGTGAGATGACATTCTAAGTGATAAAGGAAAAAAATGTTTCAACCTAGAATCATATATGTAATAAAATGATCTTTCAAAAATAAAAGTGAAATTAAAACACTCTGAGAATTCATTACTAGCAAACTTGCCTTATAAGAAATAATAAAGAATTTTTTTTCAGGCTCAAACCAGGATGTTAAATGGTAATCTGAATACACATACACACAGATAAAGATAATTATTTTTAAAAGGTTGTATAAAACAATATGTATTATTTTATTCTTGGTCATAAGGTACAGAAATATAATAAATTTTAAAATAAAAGCATAAAGGACACACAGATGGATATAAAACTGTATATAGTATCTACGAAATGATACAGGGTGGTAGTTCAAATCCACAGGAAAAATTAAAAGAAGCAGAAATGGCAAAGTTTATAAAATAAATTTATTGTTTGTTAAATATATATATGGACATATTATATTTAGAAATAACAGCATAAAAAGGGGATTTTATAAGAATAACATTTCCATATATCTCTTGGATTCCATTTACATAAATCTGAAATCAGTTATGATCAGTGAGGGCTGGAGTGGTGGTTCAGCGGTTGCCTGGCATGCATGAGTCCCCAGGTTTGAACCCCAGCACCACATACACAACTCAGTGTCAAAGAAAAAAAAGCCAGATGAAAAAATATAATTGATTTTCTCTCTTTCTCTCTCTCTCCCTCTTAAAAAATTATGATCAGTGAAAAATATATAACATAAGCTTTGCAGAAACAACTAGGTAAATAAGTAAAAAAATATAATGAAAAAATCATTAGAGGACTCAAAATATTACTCAGAATATAGGCACTGAGTTCAAAAGAATCCAGTAAAATAAAAACAGAAATAAATAAGACATGATTTGCACAGAAAGTAGAACGTAAAATAACATACATAGCAGTTTGGGAGCAGGTACAGGTGCTGGGTGTGATGATGCATGCTTAGAGTTCTAGCTACTTAGGAAGCTAAGGAGGGATGATCTCTTGAGATTAGAAGGTGAAAACAAGTATGGGCAGCATATTGACAAAATACTACATATGAAATGATTAAACAATCAAATAAACTACATTGATAGATTGATTTAACTAAATCCAACTGTATGTTCTTTATAGGAGATACACTTTAGATTCAAAGATGCGTATAAGCTGCTAAAAGAAACCAGAAGATAGCACACAGAAAACAGACAACATGTATTTTAAAACAAAAACACATCTGTACAGATAAAAAGGGAAAATCTTTAAAGATAAAAGGGCCAATAAATGAGCCTAATGCCAATTATAAACATAAATAGAGCTAAAAACAGAGCCCCAAAATATATGAAGCAAAAACTGACACAATTAAAAAGAAAAATAGACAGCTCAATAATAATAGCTGGAAACACTGATACATAAATTTCAATAATGGCTAGAATAACTAGGCAGAAGATAGAAACTCGAAGACTTGAAAAATACAATAAACCAACTAAACCTTAAAAGACACCTACAGAACATTCTACCACATTTTTTTCAAATGCTTATAGAATATTCCACTTGTAGACAATATAGTTGGTTATAAAATAACCCTCAATAAATTTAAGAGGAATAAAACTATACAAATGATCCTCTCCAATTACAATGGAATGTGATTAGAAATCAATAACTGAAAGCAACTTGGAAAATTCACAAATTTGTACAAATTAAACCTCCAATCCTAAATAACCAAATGCTCAAAGAAGAAATCACAAGAGAAAGATTTTAAAAATATTTTGACATAAATTTAAAAAAAAAACACCAAAACTGTTGGGAGTAAGTGAAGGCAATGCATGGAGGGTAATTTATAGAAGTATACACCGAGATTAAAGAGAATATTAAATTAACATGAGATTGCAGGGTTAGGGCCCTCTAGATGTGACTAGTTCTATTATAAGAAGAGACAGCAGAGAGCAAGCTCTCTTTCTCCCTGCAACATGAAGACACAGGGAGAAGATGCTATCCTCAAGCCAGGAGGAGAGCCCTCACCAGAATGTGACCATGCTGACACCTGCATCATGGACTTCCAGCCTACAGAAATGTAAGAAAAAAATTCCATTGCTTAAGTAAACCAGTCTGTGGTATTCTGTTATGGTGACCCAAGCTAAGACATATTTATCTCAAATTAGTAACCTAAATTTTCACCTTATGAAATTGGAAAAAGAAGAGCAATCTAAATCCAAAGCTAGCAGCAGGAAGAAAATAAAAATTAAAGCAGGAAAAAATAAATAGAATAGAGAAGAACTACAGAGAAAAACCAATGAAAGCAAAAGATGGTTCTTTTAAAAGCTCAGAAAAAAATGACATTTACACAGAATGACCAAGAAGTAGAGAGGGAAGACTCAGATCACTAAAATCAGGAATGAAAGAAGAGACAAATCCAAATACATTGAAGAATAACCAGGGGTGATAGGAAAGGAGGAGAAGGTGGAAAGTTAGAAATGACATAAAGCAAGGTACATTCCAAACATTTATAAGTATGTCACAATACATACTATAGTCATGTATAGAAAAAAATGTTCTTCATAGGTGTAAGAATTATGTCATGGGATGGAGCAGTGGCTCGGCAGTTACGGCACTTGCCTGGCATGTGCAAGTACACAGGTTCAAACCTCAGCACCCACGTACACAACTAAGTGTCAGAGCAAAGAAAGCCATGTAAAAAACTCAATAAAAACGGATTCTCTTTCTCTCACTGTCTTTCTGTCTTTTTTAAAAAAAGAATTATGTTACTGTACTTGGGTTTTTTAGGAAAATATAGGACCTAGAAGAGAGGCAAGGGATCAGAGGATGGGAGGAAAGAGGTAGATGGGTGTGGGGTATTGACCAAATTGTATTGCTACATTGTGTGCATCTATAAATATGTGACAACAAATCCCATCATTATGCACAATCATTAAATACACTAATAAAAAATAAATAAAAAAGAAAGAAGAGACAAATCACTATCAACCTATATGAAAAGGATCCTAAGTGAATGCTATAAACAAAAGTATGTCAACACATTAGACAACAGATGAAATGGGCCAATCCCTAGAAAGATACAAAACACTGAAAGAGATGCAAGAATAAACAGAAAATCTGAACAGAGCTATAAGTATAGAGATTGAATTAACAATTTTAAAATTTTGCACAAAGAAAAGTCAAGGCCCCAGATGGCTTCAAAGGTGAATTCTACCAAACATTTCAAGAAGAATCAATACCAATTTTCCAAAAACAGAAAAGAACATTTATCAACTTATTCTATAAGGGCAGTATTACCTTTGTCAAAACGAAGCAAAGATGTCACAAGAAAGGAAAACAACAGACCAACACCTCTTAGAAATACAGACATTAAAATCCTCAATAAAATGTTAGCAGGATGAATCCAGTAATATAAAAAAAGAATTCTACACTAGGATCATGTGGGATTTATTTCAGAAATGCAACATTGGTTTAATATCTGAAAATCAGCTGCTATAATATATCATATTAATAGAATAACAAACAAAAATCATACAGCCACTTAAACATATACTAAAAATTTTGATAAATATATCTAAAAAGAAAAGGGATTGGGAGGAAAGGAAGGGAAGTAGAAATGCTGGAACTGAGTTAAAACAAGGTACATTCCAAGCTTTTACAAGTATGTCATTGTATATACTATTGTTATATACATAAAAGATGTTCTTCATAGTTATAAGAATTATGTCACTATACTTGGACATGTTAAAATAAATATATACTCTGGGAAGCAAGTCAAGGTAACAGGGGACAGGAAGAGGAAAGTGGAGGAGTGCTGGGGGGTTGTTGGCCAAATTATATTGTTGTATTGTGTGCATGTATGAATATGTGACAACAAACCCCATCATTCTGTACAACTATAATGCACCAATAAAAAAAGTTGGACAAGAGCTGGAGCAGTGGGGTGGCTGGGCAGTTATGGTGCTTGCCGGGCATGCATGAAGACACAGGTTCAAACCCCAGCACCGCATATGACTAAGTGTTGGAACAACAAAAGCCACATGAAAAACTAAATAAAACTGATTCTCTCCTTCTCTTTGTCTTTTTCTCTTAAAAATAAAAAAAGTTTGATAAAATCCAACATCTTTCACCAAACAAACAAAAAGAAGAAGGGAATTTTATCATTTGATAAAGGGCATCTGTGAAAAACCTATCTCTAATCTCATACTTAAATGTGAAATACTCCCCATCTCTCCCTAAGACCAGGAATAAGACAGTAATGTAAGGGCTAATAAAATTTAGAGTGAAGAACAATCATAAGTAATAAGAAGAAACCATTCATACAAGCTGACAGTACCATAAATAAATAATGTCCATATCTCAGGTGACAACAGCTTCCAAAATTGAGATCAGGAAGTGTTGTTTCAGCTTCTCTAGAACAATTTGATCACAATCAAGTAACCCATCATCATTTTTGTCCACATGCTTGAAACTATGCCATAGAAACATACCTATGTTTCTGACCATGATTCCTTTCAGTTCATCCACTTGGGCTTGGGTCTCCATCACTTTGTCTAGGCCCTTATTCTCAGAGTGATGTTTCTAAAAGAAAATAAGTTTTAACCTATGGCACCTGAACATTTACAATAGGAAAATAAAAATAAGAATGATACTTTATATTGAGGAATGCATAAAATCATGTCTGTATTACATAAAGGATATATGTGACTTCCCTGGAAATGTGGTATCAGACCTAGGGAAAATAGTGGCAGCAAAAAAATGCTCTGTATGAAATGTAATTGTTATACTATAAAAACATCATCTTAAATAAAATGAAATGCATTATAATATATCAAATACACGTCTGAGACTCATGGGGCAGAAATGAAGCGATATGTAATCTATGCTGAGACACACAAGAAAGGAAAAAGAAGAAGACTGCAACTAGTTGGGGTAGAAGTAACAGAACAGGGAAAAGTCACCCTAAATTGTTCCCCATTTCTTGGGCCTGATGAGTTACGGACATGCTGTTTCTTCGTATTTGTTCTACCTTCTGGGATCACAGCATGCATCCTATTTGCATTGGCTCCTCATATGATTTAGAAACAAAGACACTGATAATAATATATATTTTGAAATTACTATCCACAGCTACAATTATGGAGTGCTTAATATGCACTGTTCCAGTCACTTCAGTGTGCTAAATGCTCCAAACAGCGGATGTTATTTAATCCACCCAAAAACTATGATGAAGATGCTTCCATTTTTCATTGTCTCCACTTACAGATGAGAAAACTGGCATAGATTTATTCAAAGGGTCACATGCAAATCTGGAGCTACTGACAAACTGGCTAATTTGGAAGTTTTTCTGCCAGCTGATTCTATTTGCTGGCAGAGTGTGTACTGGTATATTTTTTGTTGGTAGTGTTTTGCACAGCTTCACATATATGAACATTCCATAAAGGGGAGTATGAAACAAACCAACTGCTTGAATAATAAAGGTTTATAAATAACTAATTTAAAGGAATTTCATTTCCAAAGGAATGAACACACATACACACACATTAAGAAGTATAATACTCAAAAAGAGTATCAAAAAGAACACTTATAGAAGTGAAGAGTATTCAATTAAAGATGTAATTTTCCACATTCACAACAAAATCATAGCCAGAGGTTATGCCTTTGTACTCAAATAGTTTCATAGTAAGCATCTTAATAGGTGCTGAACATGAGTCCTTACGAAAAATGTAAATTAAAACCATAATGAATATCACTGCATATCCACTAGAATGACTAAAATAAAAGACACGCACAAGAAGTGTTGACAAGAATACACAGACACTAGAACCGCTGGTGAGAATGTAAAATGGTACAATTAATTACTTTGGAAAAAAGTGTGACAATTTAAAAAGTACACATCACTTACCATATGACCTTGCAATTCCATTCCTATGTATTTACCAAAGAGAAACAAAAACATATGTCCACACAAAGACTTGTACGTGGAGATTCATAGCAGTTTTACTCATTATAGCTGAAAACTGAAAGTAACCCAAATATCTAGCAACAGGTAAATGGATAAACTGTGGTCTATGCACACAATACCACTCTGCAAAAAAAGCAGCAGACTATTTATTTACACAACGTGGATGAATGTCAAAAGCCTTACAATGAGCAAAGTAAGCAAGACATAAAGAGTACACACTGTATGATTCCATTTATAGGAAATTCTAGAAAAGACAAAACTAATTTATAGTGACAGAAAACAGAGCAGTGGTTGCATATGGGGGAGCAGACTGACTGAGAAGGGACATGAGGAAAACTTTAGGGCAATGGAAATGCTTTCTGGCTTAACTATGGTGGTATTTCAAGGCTTTACAAGTGTAAACCACCACTGCTCTGACCATTAGGGATTTATACAGATGAACAGACTTATCAGTGATTAATCTGAAGTGTTCAAAAATTAAATGTACCTCATGGAAGGCTAGAAAGTTTACATATAGATTAAAAGACCATTTGGCATGCTGAACACATTTAAGCATTAGGTGGGTAGGTAAACTAGATGATCTTTAATGTTCTTTCTAATCCTGAGATACTTCAGCCATTATTAACAGAGAACATCATCAATTATTAGCTTTCTATATATTAAAACGGCCCCTTTAGGAGTTGGAGCAATACCTCAGTGATTGGACTGCTTGGCTGGCATATGGAAGGACCCTGGTTCAAACCCTAGCACTGTATACTCAACTAAGTGTTGGAGAAACAAAAACCAGATGTACAAAATAAATAAAATTGATTCTCTCTCTTTTTAAAAAATAAAATGGCCCCTTTACATTTTTTAACAGGGAAGTTTTATTATGCTAGCTTACAGTAACACAATCAGAAAAGTGTATTTCAAGCCAGGATTCCCTATATTCATGATGCTTTAAGGTAATAAAGAAGAAAATATGAATCAAAATATTGTATCCTGTGAAAGATCTTACCAGCTGTGCAGCCAAGACACTTGAGAACTCGCTATTCATGGCGTATGGAAGTGCTGTCTGTGCCCTTGAACCATAAGTTGTCTGGAACCTCTTCTTCACCTCATTCAGAAAATTGAAGGCTCGGGAACGTTCAAAATCCTGAAAAGCATCCAACATAGAGCTCATAATTATAAAGTAAACAAAGATTCTGTGGATGATTAATAATAACAACAATAAAAAGAGGTAACATTTACTGAGCAATGACTATAAGAAGGAACTAGCACTGCTCCCATTTTATAAAGAAGGAAGAAAAAACTGAAAAGGTAACTAACTTGCCAAAGTTCAGTAAACTAGTAAATGAAAGAGATGAGAGTCAAATCCAAACATGTCTGGTTATTGCCAACTAAAGACAATAGTACCTCAGTTATCAACTTCCTGAGGTCAGGAACTAGATTTTAATTCCTCCATGTGTTTCATAGAATGTATCAGAAGGTCCAGCATTAAGAAGATGTTCAATAAATTCATAATAATAGTAGTCTTTCATATACAAAGATAATGCTACTGACAGGAACACTGAATTGATATTTTCTAATACTAGTGGTACATTTGAAATGGTCAAGTGGCATACCTTTGTCCGGTTCCAGTCAGTCAAGTGTATGTGTGAAAGTGGATGTGTGTGTGGATGTGTGGGAGGGTGTGTGTATCCAATTACAGCTCATGAAAGATGAGGCTCAACTCTGACCATTCCAGATATTGTAGATATTCATCTATAAGCTTTTTCACATCAGTTACTTCAGATATAGTTGGATTTTTTTCTAATTTTAGAAAACACTGTAAAATCAGGGCTAAGTATCATTTTGATGATCACTGCGGTTGACAGTCATTTCCATTTCCCTCAAGTAAGTCGACGGTTTTTAAACTGGGACCAGTAGCCAAAATTCAAGAGGCAATTATACTTGGATAGAAAAAAACTGCAGTTTATTCTCCCTAATATTTAACAAAAATTTCAATTGTGAATATAGGTAAACAGAGCAGTATTAAACTGTAACTATAACTTTGTCACCTATAGAAATCTTTTTTTCATATACTTTCACAGGTTTATAGATATCTTGAAATATTTACACTCATCACCATTTTAAAACTATTATTACTTATTAGACCCATGGCAAGGTCTTGTTAAATGAGTTCTTAAAGTAACCACGTTACTACACATTTTTTAAGAGAGAGAGGGACAGTGAGAGAGAAAAAGAATCAATTTTATTAATTTTTCATGTGACTTTTGTTGCTCCAACAATTCGTTGTGTACGTGATGCTGGGGTTTGAACTTGCGTCCATGCGTACGCCAGGCAAGCGCTGTAACTGCCGAGCCACCGCTCCAGCCCCTTACTATACCTTTTAAAAATGTTCTGAATATTGAAAATACATGTATTTCAATATAATTGGTTTTGTTTAAAATCAAGTGTGTTCTATTTCATACATTTAATGATATTCTGAGCTCATGAGTGACAAAAGAGTGTGTGACAATAAAGATTAGGAATGCTGTTCTACAGCAATCATGCCAATTCCATGACTCTTATCAATGAACGGTTTAGAAATAAGCATATGAACAGTAAGACATGAAAGGAAGTTCACTTTCAAAGTGAGAAGGGATGATGTGCCTCTGGGAAATGTTTTCTCATTTCTATAAGAAGAGACTCAAGTGTACAATCCATCTTCTCTGTATATGAGTACATAAGCAGGTAGTTCCATGAGCAACCCCAAGGGGAATCTGTCTACAAAGACAGTGGCACTGACAAAAGCAGAAGAGAGAAAGGATCTTGATGAAACCATTAAGTTACTTAGCATTTTGGCTCTAAAGCCAACAAATACTCAAAAAAGAAAAAAACTTAACCAATGTAAAAGCACAAGTTTATACAGCTGATTATAATGAGTTGTGATTCCATTTTTCCAAAGTCAATGTACATAAAAAATTCGTTAACTACTTGATGAATAAAATAATCTATTTAGTATTCCAGTTGAAAAATTTTTGAGAAACTTTGATACCAAAGAATCATAATTATGAATACCAATTCTCATTACACAATAGGATAAATGTAGAAGCTATAAACGATTAAGTTAAAACTATACCAAAACTAAGCTGATATTTATACATACCCACGTATCAAGTTTTCTCACATGCTGCAACCTACATGACAAATGCAAAGTATAGAAGGAAATTTCTAGCAATGCAGTTTGCATTACCTTTACCCATCACAGGTATATATAATTAAGAACTGACTGCATTAACAGCACACACAGTTAAATAACAACATGTGTTCAAGTTACTTACATCATCAGTGATACAAAGATACACAATCCTGTCTTGGCAGATGTAATGAAACAAATAACTGCAGAATAAAAGATATAAAACTTACTGTGGTTATAAGCAACACTTTCACTTCTACCTTCTACGTATAAGCAACTGCAGTACTGCCAAGTACTTCAGTACCATTTACACATACAATCTATTCTCCTCCTCCCTTTCCCCCATACATCTGTTCCTCTCAAGTTAAAACGAAAGGTGTGAATAACAAATTAAAAGAAGGTCTCCACTGCAGCTACACAGCACAACAGCATGTGGATTACCCATATGCAAAAACATAATTGTCATATTTGTATACTTAAGGCCAGAATAAGATATGGCATCTTTGGAAGGACACATAATTAAAATTATTTCCTAATGAACCATATAGTTTGCCTTCCTTTTTCCTGAGACTGCAAAGCAAACACTTTTCTACCAAATTCTCAATGATAACATTTGAGTATTTACTTGGAGCTGGTTCCTATGCTACATGTTAAGGATATAAAAGAGAAAACCATCAGTCCTTGCTTTCTCAGGCATCACAGGGCAAGGAATTATGGTGCTGCATGGCAAATAGGATGATGAGAAAGTAAAAGTACGTGGCGCTCTGGGGACATAGAGGAGACATATAATGGAGATCTACCAAAGGGTTACAGAAAGGAATTCTTGGAAAAAGAGATATCTGATCTAAGATGTAAAGAATAAGTAAAAGAAGGCAATGTACGGAGTCAGTGAAGAGGGTTGCAGTTGTAGCTCAGCGGCAGAGTGCCTGTCCAGCACATGAGACATGCTGGGTTTGATCCTTCACACCACATAAAAATGATAGAAATAAAAATAAAAGGTATTAATTTTTTAAAAAATATAGCTTAAAAAAAGAGTCAGTGAAGAGCGTTTCAGAGTGAAACAGCAAGTATAAGGGTCTAGATATAAAGGGCACATAGTGGATATAGCAAAGTAAAATTCATTCACATCACTAGAATACAGAATGTAAGGAAAAAAACCTGCATGGACAGTTCATGCCAAAGAAGCAAGTAAAATACCACACTATACAAAAATTTGAGGCCCACCAGCTTACATAAGACACTGCAGAATGCACTGCCATCCAAAGGTTTTATCCTGAAGACAATGTGATCAGATTTGCTGATGATTCCCAAATCTAGATCTCACCTATCTCCCGAGCTCCAATCCTACATAAACTACTAGCTATTAGAAATAATCCAACTGGACATACCAAACAGAACTTAAACACCGGTCTCAAAATGGAAGTCATCATTTCCCCCATAATATTAGGCTCTCCTAATCTGGACTTGGGAGTCACTTGGTATATAAGCCATGAAAGATACCAAGGTATGATCCCCACCATCAAGTAGCCTATAGTTATGGAACAAAGACAAGACTGCAACATAGTGTGATAAGTGCACCAATCTGAACAAATTACTGGATGCTACGTAGATACACAAAAAGGGACACCTAACCCAGTCTAAGAGGTTAGGAATTTCTAGATATCCAAGCTCAGGAAGACAAAAGCAGATTTTTAAAAATTTAAATGTGATAGGGGCTGGTATAGTTCAATGGTAGAGTGCTTGCCTAGCATGCATGAGGCTCTGGGTTCAACACCCAGAACCACAAAAAAGTAAGTATGATACATGTTTTCCAATAAAAGGTAACAGCTATTACAAAGGCTAGGAAGAGAGAATGAACCTAGCACTGAACTGTAAATTGTTAAGTAGAGCTGGAGAAAAACAACACCTGAGTACTAAATTAGTGAAAGACAAGGCCAGAGAAAGTAAAAGGGTAGGATCTTAAGAATGTTCCAAATCATTTTAAGGAATGTTAAGGAAGTTTACCGTGAGGGAAGGGATACCTGCTAAAGGAAGGGACATGATCAGAATTGCTCTTTTAGAAGGACTAAAGTAAAAATTAAGAAAGTATTTCATTTTGGCTCTCTAAAATGATCAAAAGTTTACCAGGGGGCCTACAAGGGAAATGACATCTGCAGAACATATAATATCATGAAAAAATGTACCAATGCTTGAAATAAAACAGCTAGATCTGGGAATAGCAAGAATTCTTATGTAGATAATAATAGAAAGGTCAGGAGTGGACAAAATCACAAAGGAAGAATTTGGGCTTTATTCTAAAAGCCATTGTTTTAAGCAAGAAAGTATCATCAAAGAAATGTGAACTATATATTTAAGGTGGGAGCAACTAGAAGCAGTTAGGAGAAAGCTATCTGAAATGAGAAGCAATGAAGGCCTAAATTAACACTATGACAGTGGGGATAGAGAAAAGTAATGCACTGAAAAGCATGTTGGAGGAGAATGGCAAGCAACTGGTAAAGTCGAATATTATTCTATAGTTTTAGGTGTAGTCAACTGAGTGATGCTATTAAAGAAGAAATGAATAGCTAGAAGAATAGATTTCAGGGGAAAAAGTGTTTAACACATAGTAAAATGGGCTTCATTCTTTTGATGTACAGTAATAAAAGATATTTTTATTGTGATAAAGGAATATAATTACAGGACAAAAAAAAACAAGATACCATGTTAAAAAGAAAGAAATCTCAGGGATAGAGCTTCAGCTAAGAGGATGCAAGACGGAGAGGTAGAGCAGACAGAATTTTCTTCTACTAAAATTTACATTCTAATTGGATTATACATTCTAGCTTCCCTTGTAGATACATGTGGCTATGTTTTAAGCTCTGGCACATAAAATATGACTGGAAGATATATGCCCTACTACTCCAGAAGGATTCCATATGCCTTTCCCTGAGCATTTTCCTGAGAGGTGACTACAAACGTACATATTGTAAGCCTAATAGGTTTCTGAAGAAACTGCAAAGCTGTCCTCATAAGAGGTTGGGATTGTTTAACCCTTACAGCAATCTCTGTGCCCCTAAACCCACAATGCAATAAGCAGACTCTAAAACCTGTATAGTTACCCAAAAAGTGACACATTCTTTAACATCCATTTTTGGATGTGGCAAAAATGACAACAGAACAGGAAGCAAAGACTTCTATATGTTTCTTTTTCTACTGTTTTCCAAATGAGAGTTTTTAAATCTCACCAGATTCTTATTTCACCACTGTTCATAGTGTTGGGCTGGGAGAGAAGGTGAAACATATGATTTGTAATTTAGTTTACAGTCTGTGGATCACGGGAACTACTTCTGGGCCTGATGGAGAGAACCATTTGTTACCCAGGATCTCTGGACTAAGAAGAAGATGCAACAACCAGACGAGACTTCAGAGTTACCTTGCTCAGAGAAGAGGCATTGTTCTATATTTGGGAAGTGTTGATCTAGATATTTAGATGGCTGGAAGAGTAGAATGGAAGACGAGTCGCCATCTTATACTCTTTAAGTTCCTCCAGAGTAACAGAGCTTTAGCCAAATTTATGACCACACAGTCAAAAATGAGATTTCCTGGCCTCCCTCTTAGCTGAGTTGGCTACATGACTACAGTGAACAGTAAAATGTCAAACCACTTCTAGACCTTATCTTTAAAAACAGTGGAAAAGCACTGGGATGTAACAAGAACTAAAAGAAGGTGCATTGGCCAGAGTTCAAAGGCACTGATTAAGAATGGCAGAGCGACCCCACCAGCTCTGAACCACTCACCTCTGCATTACTTCATTTAAATTAACTCCACATCTTCGATACTCTCTCATAATAGCATAGACTGGACTCTAAATTATACATGGGGCTAGCCATAGAAGGAATTAAGGATCTCCTTCTGATATAAGAACTAAGGAAATAAGGATGAGTTAAATAACAAAAAATTTTTAAAGCATCAATGAGGAAGGTTTACTAAGATTTTCCATTTATGCCCTTTCCAATAATCCATCCATGTGATTTTTCTAAAGCAAATTCTGTCATCCCCTGGCTGAAAACCTTTGTTGCCTCGTAGTTGTCCAAACTCTTAATATGCCCTACAAGGCCCTAAATGGCTTTTCTTCTACCTATCTCCCTAGCTTTACCTTTACTATCCTGAGCACCAGTCAGAGAATAACTTGCAGTTGTCTAACCTCAGGTCTTCCATACTTCTCTACCTGGAAAGCCATTACCTTCGGGTCTCTAATATAATTGTGGATTTGACCATCTCCCTCATTAAACTCTAATTTCTATGTGGGCAAATACTGCCTTTCTTGTTATATCCCCATCAGCAAGCAAAATGCCCATGAATAGTTAAGTACTCAGTAAATATTTACTCAAGGAATGAACAGAAATATTATGTATTTTATATGTATCATTTCACATCTTTTAGATCTCCATAGCAAAGTCATTTTACATCTAACATTTCTATACCTTTCTTTAAAATAGTAATATAAATTCAATGGTAGAATAAAATTGCAAGTTAAAATTATAAGTAATAAAACCAACTGTTTTCTAAGCTGGTGAAGGTTACTGTTCTGTCAGGTTATTCATATTAAACTACCTAGAAGCTTGCTTTCTACTTTTCCACTGTTCTGATTACAACAGAATTCCTTTCTTTCACCCTCTACCAGATGCAAACCAGAACTCACTTGCCATGTGAGTATGTTAGTTTGTTATTTTCAGAAGGTATCTTGGCGAGAATCTGTTCTGTCACCTCCAGGAAGTTTCCTCCACACCAAGCATGTTTGGCAAGGATAGTGGTTCCCCTTGCAACAACAGCAAAAAGAATGGCCATGATGTCAATCTATTAAAAGGAAAAAGAAGACACAGATTTAGAATAATTCTTTGACATGATCTTTCAAAATTAACTTACTGTCATTTATCAACACATACCTAGCCACAACACTTAACGAGGTATTATAACATGAAAATTAACAAAAGGCTTAACAGGGGCTGGAAGCAGAGCTCACTGGTAGAGTGTATGCTTAGAATGCACAAGACCCTAGGTTCGATCCTCTGCACGCCCCCCAAAAAAGCCCACCAAAAAGCCCAAAACCAAAAACACCCCAAGGTCATAGTCTTCTAGAAGCTAACAACCTAAGCCACATTGACATGCACATTAACAGTGATAGATAGGTTGCATTTTCAAATTATATACTACAAATTGATATTGCCCTTTTGGAAAGCAATGCCCAAAGATAGCAAAAGGACATAATGATTTCTTCATATTTTAATGTAACAATATCTTCTTGAAAATTTATACTAGGAAAACAGTTTAACATAAGTTCGACTCTAGAATCAAAATCAAAGCTATTAACAACAATAGCCCACATTTATTAAATATTCACTGATAGCCATCAGTTTAAGTACTTTAAATTATTAATTCATGTAATCCTCATAACTCAATCAGATTATACACAATTACAATATTCCTATTATAGATGAGGAAACTGAAGCACAGATGACTTATATAATTTCCCCAAAGTTACAGCTAGTAAGTGATAGAGCTATGATTTACCCTGAGGCGGTAGGAGTCCAGAAACTACAATTTTATACTATGGTACACTACCTCGAATATGAAGGCTTTACCCATAATGGAAACTAAATGAAAGTAACCTAAACTTTCCAAAAGAGAGAGATGATTTTATAAATTATGGTAAGATACTTTTTTGGGTAAATAATGTTTATTTTAAAACTTTTTATTAAGGAGTTGCTATTTTATAATCATAAATGCATATAAAGTAACAATATGATATGCAATTGCTCATAAACCAGAGTTACCCCCACATTACACACACCCCTGTTGGTAAGATCCTTTATAAGCAAAAAATTACTAAAACAGTATGGCCTGAGTTTATTTCCTTATGTTTGGGTGTGAATATGTGCTATTTTCCTCCTACAAGAGACAAGTTTCTCTTATTTAATAGCATAAACTTAGAGAGATGAAAAACACCTTAATAGTCTTCAATTTACTCTTCAACCTCATGTTATCTGTTAACATGTTCAATTCTACCCAATAGGCCAGTGCTTCTCAAACTGTAGGGAGGATATGAACCATCTTGGATGGAAGAATGAGAGTCACTTTCTAAAAATTCAAATTCTTGACATTATCTCCAAAAATTCTGATTCTCGAAGCTTTAGGTAGGACCCTGGAATCTGAATCTAAAACAATCCTGTCTGAACACAGGTGATTCATACTTTGTGAAACACAGCAGCTATCTATGAAATGCTTGGGACCAAGGAAGATTCCTGATTACAATTCCAGTACCAAAGGACAATAAGCAGAAAGCAGCATCTACCTATCTCTTTAGGGAACTCTCTTCTTCAATCTTTCATTTTCTAAATGAAGCTGTTCCTCAGGATTATATCCTCAACCATCATCTTTCTGGAATAATCCTTACACATATGTAGCAAATTATAGTTTCCAAATCTCCACCTCATACTTCATTGCCTTTGGTCTTTAAAGTCTTCCTTAACCATATACCATGTTCCAGGTACTATTCTATTTCTTAACATCACTGTCTATACACCATGTTTGCCTCTCTACCTTCTTTTAACTCTTCAACTTACTATACTCTGGCTTTTGCCCGTAACACTCCAGGAAACCATGCTTCCTAAGATAATCAACAGTCTCTATGATGCAAAACACAGTGCTCACTTCTCCATTCTCATGCTTCTTATTTTTCGATAACAGGCAACAGTGCTAACCAGTCCTCCTTCTTGAAACACTCTTAAATCTCTAGCTGCTTTTTCTGTCTTCTGGCTGACTCTTTCTCCTCTACCTCGCTAGTAAATTTTGACTTTCCTAGGAACAGAGGATAAATTATGGAGAAGCAGCGTTTTAGTCAACAACAGGAGTTCCCAATTACAAATCACTGACTGTTGGTACATAGAAACAGAAACTTTCCTTTCAGATGTCACTAATGGAAATTCCTTCCTCTGTCCTACACTGCTATAAACATCCTACCTATAAACAAATATCACCTGCTTCCACTGTAACACTTTTTTTTTAAAGAGAGAGGGACAGTAAGAAAGAGAAAGGATCAATTTTATTAGTTTTTCATGACTTTCCTTGTTCTGACACTTCCTTGTGTACACGGTGCTGGGGTTTGAACCTGGGTCCTTGCGCATGCCAGGCAAGCGCAGTAACTGCAGAGCTACTGCTGCAGCCCCCACTGTAACACTCTTGAAGTTGAATGTGTATTATCTTTATGAGTACTGGAATAAGAGAAACAACAAAGTCAGAAATAACACTGTATTCAAAGTCAGAAAACCTCGCCCTGCTAATTATTAGCACTACATGAATGCCTAAAAACTACACACTGCTATATAAATATAAAGTAATATTCAGGAA
>PVKS010040108.1:0-16835 GCA_004027875.1 Aplodontia rufa | reverse complement strand
CACATTACAACTTTGGTAAAGATTTTGATAGTTTGAAACTGTATTTCTGGGACAGGTCCAACCTACAGGCTGTTAAATTCTGTAAAGCAATCATGCAAAAATATTCATAACCCAATTTAAATGTTCCTTCCATCACATTGCTGTAACAGACTTGGGGTCTCCCTGCCTGTTGTTCCCCTTGCCTTCTTTAATCTTTTCTGCAATGGATCATCTATGATACTAAATTTACCCTTCAGATCTCAGTGCAGAGGTTTAGGCCCTGATCCTTTTGCCTGAAACCCAAATTCTAGAGTTTGCTCATCCCCAAACCTCATCTCCAAAGCCACCTCTTTGCAACAAGCTTTTAGCTTGCTTTCTTGCTCTATCTATCTATCATCTATCTATCTATCTATCTATCTATCTATCTATCTATCTATCTATCATCTATCATCTATCTATCATCTATCTATCTATCTATCTATCTATCTATCTATCTATCTATCTATCTATCATCTATATCTATCTATCTATCATCTATATCTATGTATTTATTTGTTTTTGGAACAGGATTTTCTGATAGGCCAAACCCCAGGTCTCTTTCCATGTCCTGCAAATGACACTTTTCCACTTTTTTGTTGCTGTATGTTTGTTATTTGTATTCAAATCTTATTTCTCCAATTCTATTTGAGAGCAGAGAATGAATCTGTTTTGAGATTCTAAATTCATTTATTCCCTGTCTAGCAGAGGCATCAAATCACAAGATTTGTATCCTGATTATTTGCTTGCTTGGAGCTTATGTGCATCTGAGAACTACAATTTTCTTTTACCTTCTGGGGCAGAAATGAATCTTCCTCTCCCACCAGAAAAGACCATGCATATAAATAAGTTATATTCTACTCAGCATCAGCATCTTCAAATACTTCCTGCCATGGAAAAGCCAAAACTCTGATGCCAGCAAACTTTATTAGATTTTGAAGGGGTAGTGAAGACTAAAGTACCCATGGAATATGAATTTAAAAAAAAAAAACATGATTGGCTTCCTGGGGAAGAAAATTCCAAACATAGGTCAGAACTGAACATAGAAGGAACTAAGCCTAATTTAAGTCATTGACATCACACCTCCTCCAAGGCCAGCTCTCCAGGTGACAATGACCATCTTAGAGTTGCATAGTACCTCTGTGAGTCCAGCCACTCTCACAAGCTTTTTAAGGATTGTTCTGATGCAAGGTACTCCAGTTTGTATACTGTGGCTCCTCTAAAAGACTAATAATAGTTGTAAAAACCAGATATTTTTGTATCTCATATTTAAAAGCACTGCCTCTAAAAGCACATTTGTTTTCAAATGTGATTATTGAATTTGTTCCTTTCATCCAGGTTGGATATCCTGATAGAAAATAACTAGACTGAGAATCCATCCAACAACTCACATTTGATCATGATGATAATTAGAAAGATTAAATAACTGCAGATTTCATGGATAAGAAGTAAACTTGATAACCCAATCTATACCAAACTATGTTGACATTCTCAAAGCAAGCAATGGAATAGCTCATCACATAGCACAGCAGACAACCGAGGTCCCCAGGAAACACAGATATAGGTAAGAATCAGCTAAGGGTGATTGCAAGTATCAAGGAAAGGACATGATCATCCAAAGGAGGAGAACAAACCAGGAGTAGATTTTCTAAGCCGCTGTACACTTTTCAGACTGGGCAGAAGCAAACAGCATATTTTAAAAATTTCCACTGTGTGTTTTTCCATTCACAATAGGAATTGATGTAAAGCTGTAATCTCAAAGTTCAGTGACTCTCCACTTTAGGACAATTAGAGCCAAAGGAAATAATTGAATGAAATGTTCTTTGCTGCATGCTTGCAAAGTGGATGTTAATCCATCTTCAGTGGTGCATAACTGGCTCCCTTAAAGTAATTAAATGTTATAAGGGAGCAAAACAGAACACCAGATTTGCAAAACTTTTCCATACCTTTGAGTCGGGACTGGAATTTGATGAACTTACAGGAGCACAGGTGACCCATAAAGAGTAAGACATCACTCACAATGGGTGAGATATGTTTGGGATGGTTCCTTGAAAAACTGGAGGATCAGAGCACTTGGCCTGGGGTACTAGTTCTAACATTCGCTACCCTCTAATCATAGGGTAATAACTCCATGTCTCCCTGTTATTTATCAAATGGAAATAACTACAAATTGCCATGATATTGTTGAGAATAAAAAATAAATAATTGCAAATAAGATTTTGAAAACTAATGTTAAAGGAAAAAAAATTCTTTGCTCTCAGTTACACAAAATTTGCTTTGGACATTGTCCATTTCAGCTGCTAGAACAAAAGTTTATACACTGGGTAATTTATAAATAAGATACATTTATTTGTCATATTTCTGGAGACACAGAAGCCCAAAGCATGGCATGGTAGCTTTGGTGTATGGTGAGGGATCCTCTGTGCTTCCAAGGTGGAAGAAGTGGAAGGGGAATTTGGGCTAGCTAGTTCCTGTGAGCCATTTTAAATGGATGCTAATTCCTCTTCAGTGTAGAGCCCACATGAATGAATCATCTCCTAATGGTCCCAAGTTTTAACAGCATCACTTCACAGATTCAGTTTCAACATTAGCATCACTTAACAGGTTCAGTTTCAACATAAGCAACACTTCACAGGTTCAGTTTCAACATAGGAATTATGGAGGAACATAAATTCAAACCATCTCACACATACAGAGCTCCTCTTATATATGATGTGTCTGTGGGGGACCATTGATCTCCTGGTTGCTAATGGCAATAAGTTACTGTGAGAACTTCTTTGAAAAATGTTTTGTTTGACTTTTACTCCAATGCTTTCTTCTGATCAAAATTCAAATTGCAAGTGCTCATACTCACTGACTGACAATGGGGTTTTTCCAAGATGTCATAGCTCTCCAGGAGTGCTGGCTGAGTCATCTTTCTCTGTTCTCTAGAATGGTTGCCAGTCATGCCTGTGTGTGCCTTCACTCCTACATCTTTATTTCAAGCTCTTCTTGTGTAAACTCCGAACTCTGTTTCAACATCTTCCTGAGTGCCTCTGCGGTACCTCCTTCCTGTACCATCTCTAAAATCAAGCGGATCTTTCTCCAGCCCTTCTGAAAGACTTGTCCTGCTGCAATCCTCAGCCCCCTATTTCACATTCACTAGGAAGTGCCTCAACTGTCATCATCCTTTGCTCTCTTCCACCTTATCACAAGCCACAAAAATTCTCCTTGAATATATTGCTTAAAACAATTGCTTCAGGTACACACAACTCTTGCCTTGACTTTCATGATCTCAAGACTATTTTCCCTTTCTTATAATGAGCATTTGTTACTATGACAAAAATACTCAACAAAAACAACTTAAAGGAGGAAAAGTTTATTTAAAGCTCAAGATTTCAGAAGTTGCAGTCAACAGATGTTCAACAGTATTACTGTCAACCCAAGGTGAGGCAGCACATCATGGTGGAAGAGCCCAGCAGAGGAAAGTTGCTCAGGTCATGGTAGGGTCAGAATAAAAGGAGATGGAGGGAAGGGACCACAGGGAAGTTAACCTCTCTAGGGCAGTTCCAGTGACCCACCTCCTCTCAGCTGTAACCCATCTGCATACAGTTACCACTCAGTCTGTCCATTCAAACTAGCATGGATTGATTAGGTTACAGCTCTCACAATTCAATCCTCTCATCTCTGAACATCCCTGCAGTAACATGAGCTTGGTGGGGGGAGACATTTCATATGCAAACCATAACACCTTCTACTGCACTCTTCACACAGCAGCACATTGATCTTTCTGAAGCTGAAATAGGGCCATGGTATGTCACTCTTTCCTGCCTCACAGTGGCTCTGCCTTGTCTCCAGGAGGAGCGAAGCTGTTTATCATTATAGGGCAATGTGAAGTTGTACCTGGAAAACCTTCCACTACTTAGACTGTTCTGATCCAACTATAGAATACATCATGATATTCACAAGATGACACTTCCCATGAACTGCTCCCTGTTAATGAAACATGGTGGTAACACACACAGGGATACATTCTATATAGTGCTCCTTCATTTATACACTTAGATTTAAAATTTCTCAGTGGCTCCACTGAAACTTTTTGAGTATTCACTAGTACAATTTTCAATCTTCTTGCTCATTCATGCCAGACCAGAAGTCATTGTGGTTGAAATCTTTGGATAATCTTCTCAATGCCTTCCATATTATATTTCACATATGCATTTCCATAATCAAATTCTTGAGATTTCAATGCACAAATAACTCCTCTCTGAATCCATTATATTTTCCCTAAAAAATAACTATCACATTTGTTACAGTTTGGTTGTGAGATGTCTCCCAAAGTTTCTATTAAAGCAGGAATATTCACAGGTGAAATGGTTGGATTACAAGAGCTGTAATCTAATTAGACCATCCTGATAGTTAGCAATGTTATACACTTTCAGGACTCTAAGAACACCAGAAAACAAAAAGTCATGGCTGATCTTTCTTTTTTTTCTTTTTAATTCGACCTACATGGTCTTACAATCAGGAGGGTTTCATCATCAAACAATCAAGAACAGCAGTGTAATGACAGAAGAAGCCAATACCAGTGTCAGATCATGGTCTTCCCCCAACCCTCTGGGTTCCCCATGGTTCCATGTTTCACTTTACTTAAGCCCCAAGTTAATTGGACTTCTTGTGGAAGTCGGAAGTTCCCCTTGGATTAGATTCACCCATAGTATTTCCCTCTGGTCATTATATGGAAAATAAAAAAATGACATATATGGCATACTAGCAAATTCCAAACATTTACAATAAATATTATGGTGTTGGACACCATAGAAACATCAAAAAATGATGCCAAGATTGAACATAGATAAGCAATGCTGCTCCTGCTGAACTTTCAGTAGAAGAGCATAAAAGAGTTTTCAAATATGAAAAAATATAAAACATTCCACAGTGCCCATGGCTTATATTCTCACAGTCTAAAGAAAGAGTGCCTGCTTTATAATGACTCTTTCAGTACCTTCTTCAATTCTTCTTCCTGCTATACAACTTTTGGCTCATCTATAAAATGAAAAGTTGTACCACATTTGAGCCAGATGAAAAGACTGTTATAAAATAAAAGTACATTGGTCAGAAGGCAGCAACTGGCAGGAGGGCTATGTAAAAAATCTTTCTGTGAAGCTGGATGCCAACAGTGGGAGAAGTGACTTTCTGTGAGGTGGGTAAACAGCAAAATGTCTGCCTAAATTCATTAGTATACAAAAAAGGAAAATTAGAGATGCAGAGGCTTGGATAAACTAATTGTACAAGAAAATCCAAATAAAGATGAAGGAGCTCCATCTGTAAGGACTGCCACCCAGGCAGAGTTTGCAGTCAGGATTCTATATCACAGGAAGTTCCACAGGACCTACACGGACTGAGTGTGGTCACCTTGCAAATCTAGTGCACAGATACTGCCTAAACCTCTCAGGCTCGGCAGACATTACCTTCAATCTCAGTGGTCTATGGTCAAAAGGGGCATTTCAGGACCAGACCTTTCCTCTGCTTTCAGGCCCTGAGTCCTGGGATCAGATTCTGTCCCATAGGATCTGGGTGCTCCAAGTGGAACTTGGTTTCCATGCCCCTTAGTTTGCATTTGAGACCTCCCCAGTCCCTGCCTTGCTGGCACTGAGACTGTATCCAGCATCATCCCTTGGGAGCAAGTGGGGGCCTCAGCTCACTCAATATTGAGGGTGACAGCTTTCCCATGAGAGCTAAGTTCAGGCCAATCACTCCCCTAAGATAAGCAAAAGACCCTTGCAGCTGCTCCAGGATTCACAAGACTGTGAGTGGATCCTGGGACACCAGCTAAAGTGGGGTAAAAGTTTAGGCAGGCAGGCACTAAAGTGTGCAGAGGTTCAACCCAGGTAGCCCAAAAGGTTGCTTTCACGTAAAGAACGGATGGTGAAAGTCTGCATCATCTCCACAGAATAATATTCAGAGAACTCCTGGGAATCTGACTTTCAGCTGAGAGCAGCAAAACACAGTCCCTCCAGCAATCTCACCTGGGAAGTGCCTCCACCTAGATGTCAGATATATGTTCATATATCCACACTGTATATTTTTACCTCAGTGGTAATAATTCATAACTGTCCAAACTCACTTTTTTCATGGAGTTGGTGTTCTTGTGTGCTTGTATTTTGATTTTTGTTGTTGTTGTTGTTTGTTTTGTCTTCTGTGCTGGGATTATATTACTGTGGTTTGATCTGTGGCTATCTGTGATCTTGCAAGCTAGTACATAGTCTCCTCATGCTAAAAAGACTCCAAGTGAGCCTCTCTGGAATCTCCTTCTTCCCTTTCCTCTGTCAAAAACTAATCTGTATTCTGCTCTCTCTCATCCTCCCTCTAAGTATTGCCCCAATCTCTTCCCCTTTTTCTTTCTTTTAGCAGAATAGCCTACATCATTTCCACCTTCTCTTCAAATTCACAAGTTCTGCACTTCCTTCCTATCACATTCAATTTTCTTGTTAAACTTTTGTCTTCACATACAGAGGTTTTGGAAAACTGAAGTGAATGCCATACTTGACAACAGGTGTTTGCTTTCAAACCAAGTATAGACTGAGGACTCTCTTGGAAGAAAACTGCTAATCCATTTGCTCCTATAGGTGCTGAATAACACTGTAACAGCTATATTTGCCACAAAGTAACCTGATCAACAGTGTCTGTTATATACACTGGCTGCACATACTGACTCCTACGCTCTATGTGCTGAGGTATTGGAAATCATAATGATGATAAAAAATCACAGTTTGGGGAGTCAGCCATGAAACTATACTATCCAAATCTTATCCCAGCCCAACTAATCAATGAGATAAAAACTCAACACCCATCAACAAAGTCACCAAGATATTTATTGACTGACATACCTCAAGAAATACTCCCTGAAACTGAAAATGAGGAAAAAGGGAAACAATCCTTCATCTCAATCCCATAGGTCACCACCTAAGGAATCCTAGATGAAAACCTAGAAAAAGTATCAACAATCTGATGATTAAATCAATCAAAGAATTAAAAGAACTGTTAAGGAAGGGAAAAAAGAGCAATTTCAGGAGCTGAGAGACCACTTCTTTGATAAAGAAATAGAAATTTGGAAAATAGATGTGACATAGCACTTAGAATTGACAAACACAGTCAACCAAATTAAAAGCTCATTGGAAGACACTAATTTGAGAGAAAACTTAGTAGAAAATAGAATCTCAGCTCTGAAAGAAGGCACATCAGACCACAAAGATAGCCTGAGAAAAATTGAGTGCAAGTAAAATAGACAAGAAAAGAAACTTACCGAGCATGATTATAGCTTCAAAGAAGTATGTGATGAGATGAAAAGAAATAAAAAGAGGATAATTCTAATTGGAGAAAACAGAGCAGCAAATGATTGGTATTAAGAATCTTCTCAGTGAGATAACCAAAAAAGTTCTCCAACCTCAGAATTGATCCAGAAATTCAAATTCAAGTTTCCTATAGGACATCAAACAGAACTAACCAAATGAGAAATTCACCAAGACACATTAAATATAAAATGGATAAAAGAGAAATCAAGGAAATAATTTTAAAGCAGAAAGGGAAATACACCAAATCACATTCAGAGACAGACCAATAAGGATCAGTGTGGAGTTTTTGCCTCAGACAATAAATTCCAGGTGAGCATGGAATGATATTTTTCAAATATTGGGAAAACAAAACAATTTTCAGCCAAAGAGACTATACCCTGCAAAATTCTGCTTTAAAAGTGATGGGGAAATAATATACTTTCATGATAAGTTCAAGTTAGTAAGATATATGAACATAAACCCTGCTCTACAGAGAATACGCAAAAACATACTTCATACAGAGGAATGAGATACAACCTCCAAAGTCCATAAAGAGAAGAAACTCAATAATAACATAACTTACTAAAAGATATCCATGATGGTGCAAACTACAGCAATGTTCACAATGCCAGTGACCCAGAATCATGTATCTATTGTAACAGTGAATGTGAATGGACTCAATGCCCCAATCAAAAGACACAGATGAGGGGATTGGATCAAAAAGCAAAATCCAACAATATGCTGCTTACAAGAGACAAACCTCACAGCCAAAAATAGACACAGATTGAAGTTGGCCAAAAGCCTACTAGGCTTGTGGCCCATGGAAGCAAGCTGGCGTTGCGATCCTTATTATCAGCAAAGTTAATATTGACCAAAAATTAGTCAGAAAGGATAAAGAAGGTGAGTACATCAAAGTAGAATGGACATGACAATAAATACATCAAGAAGACATAACTATTGTTCACATTTATGCCCCCAATCATAACAACTGGTGCTGGACAAACTGGACAGCCATATGCAGACAGACACCTGAAGCCAGATCCATATCTCTCCACCCTGCATAAAAATAAAATAATAATGGATTAAAATTAGAAATTAAACAAGCAACTATACAATTGCTAGAAGAAAAAAATAAGATCAACACTACACAACATTGGTGTCAGTGCCTCCTTCCTTAACAATATTCCCATAGCTCAAGAATTAAAGCCAAAAATAAATGAGTGGAATGCCATTAAATTGGAAAGCTTCTGCATAGCTAAAGAATTACCCTAGTGAGTCAAGAGAGAACTTACAGAATGGGAGAAAAACTTTGCCTACTACATCTCTGACAGAGGGCTAATATTCAGAATATGCAAAGAACTCAAGAAATTGAACACAAGAACCACAAATAATCCAATCAATAAAGGGGCTAGGCAACTACCTAGAAATTTCTCAATACAGGGAGTCCTAAAAGCCCATAAATATAAGAGAAAATGTTCTACATCAATCAGAGAAATGCAAATCAAAACTTCACTGAGATTCCACCTCACTTCTGTCAGAATGGCAAAAGTGAACAACATGAATAATAATAAAGGAGTTGTGGAAAGAAAGGAACACTGTCACACTGCTGGGTGTTTTGCAAGCTTGCACACCCACTCTGCAAAGCAGTGTGGAGACTCTTCAAAAAAATTAGGGTTGGAACCACCTTATGACCTAGCTATCCCACTCCTGGGTATTTTCCCAAAAGAGCTAGAATCAGTATGCTATAGAAACACAGCTACATCTATGTTTATAACAGCTCAATTTACTATAGCTAAACTATGGAACCAACCCAGGTGTCCCTCGTGGGACAAGTGGATTCAAAATCTCTGGTATACATATGCTCTACTGTGCTGTTAGAGAGAAAGATATCATGGCATTTGCAGCCAAACAGATGTAGATTGAAAAAATTATGCTGAGTGAAATATCCCAAACTCAGAGTCTTAAGGGCTGAATGTTTTCTCTCATTTGTTGAAGCTAGAGTAAACTTTATGACATATTCAAAGTTAGTTCAGTTCAAAAATAAACTCAGCATAGGTGAATTTTTACATAAGCAGGGGAAAAACCATAACTATGAAGATTGGGGGAAAGGGAGTGGGACAGGGAGTGGAGGTAGGGGTTTAGGAGGTTATCAATACAGTTGGGAACCCTTAACTCTCATGAGAGTCCCAACTACAAATAGGCAGGCAAAGAGGATCAGAAAATTCAGAAATTAATACACATGTATAGGCTTAGTTCTATCTATAACATGAGGGTAATGTAGGGAAGATATGAGAACAGGGAGTAGTCAAAAAGATGTTCATTTTCTCACTTAAGATTTCCTTGCTGTGGGATTCCAAGATGGTGAACTATAGGTGGCTGCTTCTGCTTTGGCTTCATGATCTGATGAAAAACCTCCTGGAAAGCTCCTTTGCTGTGAGGTGCATTCATAGGAAAACCATCACTGAACACATCCCTAATTATTGGAGAATTTTGGAGAATCAGAGATTTGGGTGGAAAAGAGGGATTTTACCCATCCCAGATGGGACACAGCAGCTGCTGCCACCATTGCTCCCAATCAGCAATGGAGTACGGGAGGAACTGATCCATAATGGGTGATTGAATCTGCTCCAGACAAGCTTACTCCTATAAGGAGTCAACTAGAGACAGTCCTACTGGATCTACACTGCATAAGAGGAGAACATTATCTCTCAGCTGCCTTTAAAGGGGAATCAGGGGTCTTTTTGAACTGACTGCCTGGAGGGAAGGATTTGACAGTTCAGAGTTGGCTATTCCACAAATGTGCCAGGATCCAGCTATGGTTAACAGACTGTACCCTGAAGAGAAGGCATGGCAAAGGTCCACTCTTCAATTTGCTCAGGGGGATTCAGGTTAGTAGAGCACAGGAGAGCCTTACTCAGCCTGTCCACTCATACCCAACCCTGAAGTCTCACGTGATATGCTAAGGTAGGACAAGAACACTAAGGAGACCATAGTCTGAGCTTAAAAAACTTGAAGGGAGAGTGAGTGTAACCAGTAGAGGGAGTATTGATTGGCATTCAACCACCTGCCTTAATATCCTGAAGACTCCTTTCAGATCTCCAAGAAGCCAGGCAAAGGATAGCCCTCAGTGTAGTCATTAATCTGATCTCTTATGGGAAGTCTCCATCCAGTGAGCACAGGAGACTGTTAGACACTCAGGGGACTATTTGAGATCACATAATTACAGACTGAGACACCCTGCTACAAACCTCAGGCAGACAATGGACATCTGCTCCCAATGTATACACAGACAACATCAATGAAGATCACTCAATTTTTCATTAAGAATTTTTATGTTTTTGACATATATTATGTGTCATCTGGAGAATTTGATTGGTTCACGGACATATAAACATACTAGCTGATTGCTTTGTTTTGTTTTGTCTTTGTTGAGGAGTTTTCAATTATTTTCTTTTCTTGTTGCTTTTCTTTTTCTCTTTTTCCCTTTTCTTCCTTCTCTCTATACTTCTTTCATTACTGAGCATTTTGTTCAATGTAAATGTTTATCCTTGTCCTGCCTGATGATTTTGATGAGTAGATTTAGTATTTGAATTACATTGGAATCTTTCTTATGATATCTTCCAAAGTCTATTAATATCACTTTTGCCCTTCCTCTACTTCCCTATCTCTTCTCACTCTGGTTAGTATTTTTCTCCCCAGGAAATCCTTCCCTCCTCTATTTTCATGCTTGCATATTAAAAGCTCCTTTCTAACCTCTTCTTATATTCCTTCTTCTCTCAAGCTTCTAACTAGTTTTCACCATTTGACACTCCATCATTAATGCTATGTAACCATTACCATTGTGAATTTCAAAGTCAATAACTATTGTATGTCTTGAAGCCTGACATAGGAGATAGTTGAAAAGTATTGTTGCCAAAAGTAATGCCTAACATTAACATTCATTTCATAGGTGGAATTTGAAATTGTAGTAGATATAGCCAGTATTAAATAACCAATTTGATACCATTTGGTTGTTCATATAGATGATCTCCTATTAGCTCAGGAGGAGCTGGAAATACTAAGGGACACTAACAGTTCATAGGTTAGGGATTTGTCTTCTGAACTGAACTTTCCTGACAATACCCTAACCCAAATAAGGGATGGGATAGAACTCCCAATCCAACAGCAAATACCCTAAAACAAACAACCAGAGAGAGAGAGAGAGAGAGATCTCAGGTCAAGAATTCACTTCAATTTAAAGAGCAAGAAGAATCCTGCACACAATTCCCACCCCAAATCCATGTGTACCCAGAATTCCAGCTCCCCAACAGGTGCACTGGACACTCCAAAGGACTCCACAACATAACACCACCCAGCTTTTATGCACACATTTGAGGTCAAGATACATTGGGCCCATCCCACCACCAAGAATCCCAGGTCCCAGGGAACCACATAGCTTGCCCAATTCCAGCCTGCCCCACACCTCTGTTTGGGATTCTAGCACCCAGTGATGCACTCTTACCACTTAGCTTCAACAATACAGTTGGCTGCCCAGGAGCCCTACCAGACACCAAATCCAAATACTAGAACCTAGATGCAAAACGTGCAACAAAACCAGGTTCCAGGCAGAAATAGCTTTCAAGCAGAAAGTGATCATCAGAGAGGTTGTGTCTGACCTGATCCTTGACGTGTTAGGAAGAACCAATGACAACTGTCTTGCTTCCACACAGGGAACCCCAATTCAAAGATCCAGAAGAAGCTTTTCAAAGATGAAGTATTCAAACTAGAGAAGGTTCACCTCAAACCCACAACTCCCTTAGCAAGGAGCTCTCAGAGAGTGGAATGAAAATCTAGAACAAATTATCAGTAAAATTATCAATAAAATTATCAATAAAAGGGACAATGTACAATGAACTAAAAGATTTAATAAAGGGACTAAGTGACAAAATTCACATTCGGGGGCAAACCAATAAGGATCACCTCTGATTTTTCCGTTGAGACTCTCGAAGCAGGACAATCCCAGAAGAAGACCTGTCAATGTCTGAATGACCACAACCTGCAGCCAAGAGCACTACACCCAGCAAATTCAGCTTCAAATTTAGGGGTAGGGCTCGGGCTAATCATGACTAAGGCTCTTACTAGATACCCAGCCCTGCAAAGAAAACAGAATCAACCTAAAATCCTTCCGAGGGCTGTAGCTGTGGCTCAGTAGTTGAGCACCTGATTATCAAGGGCCAAGCTCTGGGTTCCATCCCCAGCACACACACATACAAATCCTCTTCATTATTTCAAATTCACATATATCTATGTGTGTAGCCATCCATAGGTAGATATATAGCTGTATTTCAGTAAAAGCTAAGCAGTTTTGGGGAGAGTATGGGCACTGAAATGTGAACTCCACACATGGCATAAGGCAAAGACATGGTAAATTAGAATTCCAAAAAGCAGCCCTGAAAATGTACTTTGAAGAGTTGTATTCAATTCCAAGAGAGAAGCACTCAGATGTTGTAAGAAGAATCTAAATAATGAGCCCCAAAATTTAAACACAGGCAAGTGAGAGCTCTGTCCATGAACCCTGGGAGCCATATCCACCATAGGAGCATCTGCCCTTGAAACAGAGGTGCAAAGGGAGGAGAGATGGTGAGGAGCCACTATGTTCTGGGATCCTCTGCACCCCACTAGACAGGTCCCTGGATTAGGAGCCAGGAGATGAAGCAAGATTCATTTGCTTACCAAGATTTACCAAGGTCTATCCTAGTCTAGCCGATATGTTTGGCAAGGGTCCTAAAGGTCATTTGAATTCCATGACCATTGGGAAGAATCAGGTGCAAGAGTTTAGTGATGCTGAGACCCTGGAAGACCAAGGCCAGCATTCTGAGGCCACACCTGCAATGAATAACAAAGTGGAAACCCACAATGCCATGATGCTAAAAGCTTCACATAGATCCAGACTCCTATATGTGTGTAGACCCAGGACATGAGCAGATCAAAGCACTTCCGGATTGAATGTGGCTTCTGCAAAGTCTTTGTCAGGATGCTCTGTAATTACTGCCGTGCTTTGGACTTCATGGTATCCATGAGAACACCCTTGTCTTAAGAAGAAAATGATACCATCAGAATCTGTTCCCCAAAACTTGGCTCCTCTCAAAGCAATCCCTTCAGCACTACCTCATGAACCCCATTGAGTGTCTTCATTCAATCTTCCATTTCTAATCTGGACTGAAACAAGTCCTCAGTTCAAATTGTTGGAGACTTGCCTTCTATTTATGATCACCACCTCTCTTCCTTTGTGGCATTCTGGCCCTCCCAGTTACTGACAGACATGCCTTTGAGGCCAAAGATCTCCAAAAAGTTTTTCACAAACCTCTGACAACAGAGTTCCAAAAATAAGCACTGAAATCAATGACCCAGTGGCAGTTAGACAATGTGAAGTTAAGTTTTACCTATTAGTGGGAAATGTGCCTCACTGTCCCAAAAGGTGACCAATAAAAAGGGAAAAGGGAAACAGTGCCAGTGTGCGGAGTCAAGCATCCACACTGGCATGGGTAGAGCTGGATTTGACAGGAGAGGCCTTGTATATCACCAATCCTGTGCTCCAACATAAGCCTGCACACTCTTCACCATTCCTGGAGGAGCTCACTGGCAGAAGAGATATCCCAGGAGCATGAAGCACACAGCAGTCCCTTTACTGACGCAATCAGTCTTTGTTCTCCTGTAGAGGAGCGCCCCCATGTTCCACTCATCTTTACAGTATTGAAAGGCAGCACCCTTCCCTCAGCAGCTATCTGCAGAAGTTCTTGTCTCTCCTCCGCTGGAGATGTCAGCTATGAGAGTGGAGGCAGGAGCCGGGCCCATAGGTCCAGAGCCCTGTGTGGGAGCAGCAATGGGAAGGAGAGAGGCGTGAGCTAGGCTCACGCTCTAGATAGTAAGGGGCGCCCGCCACTGCCTCAAGGTCCCTTGATGTCCGGGTCTAGGCTTGAGGCACGGGCTTGCCACCAACTGTGCCCCCCACGCCTTGTTTGCCGTGGAGACCAACTGTCACTGGAAAACAGGGCACCTCGCAGATGGTCTCAACCATGGAAACAGGTATCAGATCCCCATTGTAAGGTACTGCCCTGCCCTGCCGCTCTCATGGGACTTTACCTGAGCAGGTGCTTGCACAAGTACCTGGGTGCTCCCAGGGCCCCTCTGCCAGCACCACGAGTGAGGCCCAGAAACCCCGGCCAGGCTCACGGACCACGTAGGTCCCTGCCTGCATGCCGTGCCCAGGCTCCTGGGCTCTGTAAACTGTCTGCAGGCTACCAGGCATCCGGGGAGGGCCCCCAAGGCCTGCACTCTGTCCAGCAAGGCAGGGACTGTGCCAGAGACCGAAGGCCCGTAGGTACCCCAGATGCCAGGTGCAATCTGCCCAGGCTGCCCATGTGGCTGCGCCTGAGACCAGATCTCCCCAGGGCTCACCTCCAGCACCTGAAGCAGAGGGCTTGGGAATCCCAGGGCCCCGCTAGAGCCCAGAGCCAGGTCATGGTGGTAATCAATGCCCCTCAGAGTCCAGGGAGCCTCTGCGAGATGGCCCCAAATCCCTGCACCAGAGAGATGGTGCTTCATGAAGGCCTGAGCCAGTGCACCGAGGGCAAGAGGAAGTTTGACGGCCAGCTGTGGTTTGAGGAACCCAAGCCCAAGAAGAAGAGCCCGGCGCACAGGCTATCTGCGGTCAGGCCTGTAGTCAGGGGTGGAGTGGAGCCGACCTGGGTGCCCAGGCCCGGGCCTCTGCCCAAAAGGGTGCGCTTCAGTGCATCCCTCTCTGTGAGGAGACCACTGAGCTGCAGCCTGCCCTCATCGTGCCCTCCTGTGGTATTGAGGGCGGCCGCAGCCACCAAGGCCGCTGGGGGTATGGCCTCCCAGACTATGCTGAAGACTTGGACCCAGCGGACTCAGTGTCCAGAGGCCTGGATCTCCTTCCCCTTCCAAGGTGCCACAGCAGGAGGGCCCTCCTGAACCCCAGGACACCTGTGTTGGCCTGGGTGGACTGTGAGACAAGGCCCTGCCAGGCTCTTCTGGGACTCAAACAGTAATCATCTGTCCTGGTGAGCCCTGCTCTGCCTCCACCAGCAGTCACCCAGTCACAAGCTGACTCCACTCTACTCTCACTAACAGGTCTGCCATACCCAGACCTCCTCTCCCTGCTCCTCCCAACACAGAGACTCAGGAGACTTGGTTGTTGTCTCCACCCTGGCCTTTCCCCTACCGCCCAGGAAACTCCTGCCTTCTCCACCGGAGGACCCTTACCAGGAAGGCCACCTTCTCCCAAATGCGCAATTCACTTACTTAAGTGTTGGTTCTCATTTAATTATAGTAATAATAATAGCAGTTTGGTTTTCCTCCAGATTGTCTGCGTTCTTTCTTTCAAACACTCTGCCCTATGGTTTCTCCCACTTGGTACTGCTGAGGTTTTGGGTCTGATGCTATTTGGTGGTTGGGACTGTCCTGTGCTTTGGAGGATTGAAGCCCAGTCCCTGGTCTCTGACCCAGGTGTGCCAATCAAGTGTCTGCAGGCTGTTCCCAAAGAATCAAATCACCTCTACTTTCAAAAACAAACCAAGGTGAACTCTTCATAACATGCTTTCAGATAACACATTACAGCAGTAAGTGCAACACATTGCCATCAGTGCAAAGTGTTACATAATTATTATTCAACATAATCATAAACAACCTGTTCATTTCAAACTTAGGTTATTATTATTAATCAAAGATGAATGAAATGAATCATATTGATAAATTGAGCTACAGTATTTGGAAATGTATTCAAAATATTAATAAATATGATGTGACACATTGGTTATTGATTTTAACACAATTAATATTCCATTATATAAAGTATACAAAACAAAATCAAAATTATGTTTGTGGCATGATGAAGATGGCCAGAAACTAGGCAGCAGGGACACTTGGATATCCTCCCTGTGCTGTTGTTTCTGCATAAATTCTCTCTATATTTTTCCAACTTGAGTTTCATGGTCTTCCCCATGGGAGATCAGGTAACACAGGTGTGAACAAAGCAGAGTCCCTTTTGTGGTGGAGGGTGCTTTCTAAGGGGGAGAGACAGAAGGTAAAAATGTCAACACCCAAATCCCCTTTGGATGGCGTCTGGAGGGAGGGCAGTGCTCTGGAGAAACACAGCAGGCTGGAGGGAACCTGCAAAGGCCAGCTTTAGCTTCCAATTTTACATTCCTTCCTTTCTGGAATGGGCAGGCAATTGTGTGAAAGTGACATTGAAGTTGGGGAATGGAGGAGACAGATTCAATTGAGATATAGCTGGTTTTAGGATTGGGATGACCCTGTAGGTAGAAATTCCCTGAAACCCTGGGCCACACTATTCAACTGTGGTCTCACCTGTAAGTGCTATAGCCATCCATAGTCATCATGTAGGGTCACCCCCAAACACCCTGTATACCCAAACCTTGTAGGTACACACACACACACACACACACACACACACACACACACACACACACACACACACACACACAA
>PVKS010040107.1:0-16833 GCA_004027875.1 Aplodontia rufa | reverse complement strand
ATAATAATTTTTGTTATTCTTCATATATATTTCTAAAAACATAGAAACAGACACTAAACATTTTCAAGAGACACGTATAATAATTTATTTTCCCTAAGTGTCGTACAAAACTCTCTACATAGTCATTATAAAATTTCTTAGCAATTGTAAGAATTCCATTGGTGAGATTTAAATACAGTTGTTGGAAAGAAAAGCTGCTCTTAGGAAGAGTGTGAAAAAGAAGAATTTGGCAAATGGAAATTGTTTTAGCTTTTTCACTTCTATGATCAAAAGACCTGACAAGAACAATTTTAGAGTAGGACAAGTTTATTTGGGGATCACAGCTTCAGAGGTCTCAATATACAGATGTCTGGCTCCCTTGCTCTGGAGGCAAGATGTTGTAGAACAGCATGGTGGAAGAGTGTGGTGGAAGAAAACATCTTAGGATACAGTCACCAGGAAGCAGAGAGAGACACTGAAAACCAGGGACAAAATATATATACCCTAAAGGTACACCCCTGGTGACCAACCTCTTCCAGCCACACCCTACCTGCCTACAGTTACCACCCAGTTAATCCCTATCAGGAGATTATTTTCACTGATTAGCTTAAGACTCTCATATCCCAAATCTTTCTCCTCTAAACTTAATTGCATCATTTCAGACATGAGCTTTTGGGGGATACCACATATCTAAATCACAACAGGAACTCTACTGGGGCACAGAAGAGAGAACAGAAGAGGGAGTATCAGGGGAGATGTATGCTGGGTTTGGTATATTCACTAGCTAGTTGTATACAGGAAAACTTACCGAAACTCAACTAGCATATTAGTGGAGAAAATTGGCCTAGCTAGTCAGTAAGCCTAAAAGGTTGACTTCATCTCAATATGTGTGTGATTTATGTGCTGAATTCTAACTGAATTCCTAATACTTAATGAACCACATATCCCATAGTGTTATTGGTGCTGGAAAGATGGATAAATGTGGTTCCAGCCTGCAAGCCTAAAGATTAAAGGAAGAAAAGAAATCTGTCAATATTAATACCTGGATCTCATGATGAACATATTCAGTGATATTCAAATATAGACAAGAACAACTAGCCACTGCAGAAGTATCTTACCGGGTTGGTTTTATGAATAAATGGCAGCGTACTAGGCAGAGAAGAGGGAAAGGATACCATAGACAGCGACATGTGCAAAGGACAGTGGCTTCCAGAACCTGATGGGTGGTTGGGAGAAGGATGTAGGGATGGAAACAACCAGGGACAGGAGGGGTCCTGGGAGAGGCCAACAAATTGTTTTGGAGCAGATGGTGGACAAATCCGACATGTGTTTTACAACATGAGTTTGGGTAGTGAAAATGGGCTTCCAGCAGGCAGTCGAAAGAGGCAAGCTGTTGAAAGGATCAAGGCTGGTGGAAAGCAAACACTCAGTGGACGCTAACATTCAGCATTAGCAACAGGAAGGGACTCTCTTTGGTTTTAGACACTAGTGATATTGGTGCCCATGTTTGTATTCTACTGGGACAACTGAACATGCTACTTGTACGTTTTTTGTCCCAAGGGTAGCGGCATTATGACACAGTAGAAAGTTGATAGTGTGCCTAGTCTTGGTTCAACCTCTAAGAACATACTTTAGATGTGCTTGAGTATTTAAAAATTTTTATCTGAAATGCCCACTTTCCAAGAAAATATGGAAAACCCAACTACTATGTTTAACTATAAAGCTCTTATAAGTCAATAAAAAAGAAAGAAACTATAGAAAGCATAACCCAGGTCTAGAAAATTGTGGGAGGGTAGCAAGTTACTAATTGCCATCATCTCCCAGAGAGTATTAATGTTTCCATAAAAGCCAACATTTGGGACTTTCCTGATTTCTTGTCTGGTATTTTACCTTTGACATTGGCACTTTCGTAAGCATCCTCTCATCTCCTTGATTACCTTATTCCGCTTGAAGTCTGGCTGATACGAGGCACAGATAGCCATGATCGTTTGTCAATACCCACAGAATCTAATTTAGTATTACAGCAATAAATAGCTCAGATGTGTTTTTTCTTTTTTAAAGAGAGAAGGACAATGAGAGAGAGAGAGAGAGACAGAATGACATAGAATGAATGTTTTTTTTTTATTGAGTTTTACACATGGCTTTCATTGCTCAGACACTTAGCTGTGTATGTGGGTGCTGAAGTTTGAACCCGTGTACTTGTGTTTGCTGGGCAAGCGCCATAACCACCGAGCCACCACTCCAGCCCCAGCTCAGATGTTTTAAACTGTAAATATTTATTGGGAATTCTTAGGACAACGGGATGTCTGCTCTGTTTCTTAGAAATATTTTATAATTCTTATCAACTCTTGCCTTTACGTATTTTCTTCGGATAGCATTACTTACATTTTGTGCGTAAATTTATAAATGTCCGACAGAAGGGTTATACAGGTCATTTATAAAAATATCTGATTGTGCTCTATTGTTGTTCTATCCTTCTCTGTTATGTATAAAGTAAAATAAACCTGGCTGAGTGTCCATGCTCAGTGTAGTAATATGCTTGCCCATCACCACCTGCTTGTTTGTTTCTAAGGAACCAAATACCTGCAGAACAGGAGCTGGAAACTCCACGGCTGTATCTGAAACCTTTTCTATGTATGCATGAGATAATCACTGCTCCAAGTTCAAGTTCATTACAGCCTCATCTCAAGTTCCAGGTGGGAATTAAACTTAAATTGAGACTGAAATGGGTTTTGTTATCCCCACTATGCTGCTTAGAGAAAGATGTTTCACTGTGTTTGGGAGTGTGGTTGCCTCTGGGGCCAAAAACAGTGAGTGTGTTTGTTAGTTCTGCACATACATACACACACACACAAATCGAAAAATGAGATCATTCTACAGGTAGTCCACAGGGTCCTGTTTTTTCTTTCCTTGAATACTGATTCAATCATGGGTATCTGTTTGCCTTGGTTGGAGATCTACATTTATTTTAATATTTTCTAATCTTTTACTAAAATAAGTGCTGTGATTGTAGAAGGCTGTCTAGTCACAAAAGATCCCTAAGTCATGTTTAAATACAACCACAGAGAGAGAATGATAATAGTGAGCAGTAAGTATTTGGGAGATGGAGATAACAAGACACTTAAGAAACATTTTAATATGTACTGATTATAAAAAGGGGGCAGATGAAGGTCTCCATACCTGTGTTACCTTATGCAAAAGTGTCTGTTCTACATAACATACACAGATGTTTTAAAATCAGCTAATTTCAACTGTTGTCATTAGCTGAAGATGGTGTGATATAAAAATGATCAAGTATGTATGTGTGTGTGTGTGTGTGTGTGTGTGTGTAAGGTCCCATTCACTAGTTTGAAGCTTCCAGATTCTTGAGTTAATCTCATTGTCTTGTCAGAACTATATTTAGATGAGGGCTGGAGCAGTGGCTCAGCAGTTGCAGTGCTTGCCTGGCATGCACGAGTATGCGAGACCGAACCCCAGCACCACATACACAAGAAAGTCTCAGTGCAATGAAAGCCACATTAAAAACTGAATAAAATTGATTTCTTCTCTCGTTCTCTCTCTCACTGTCCCTCTCTCTTTAAATTTTTTTTAAAAAGTATTATTTATAAGAACTGCTCTGTGAATTTATAATTCCAAAGTAACAGGAACCACTAATTTATAAGAACAGCATTTTCTATAGCATAGTACATTAAAATTGGTTTGATGGTTTAAAAAACCACTATTGATAATGACACTGTGACAATTACTGATTTCTATGAAGCACCTAAAAAAAGATTCCAACTCTGAATTGATTTTTATCAT
The DNA here is from genome assembly GCA_004027875.1 of Aplodontia rufa. NCBI lineage: Eukaryota > Metazoa > Chordata > Mammalia > Rodentia > Aplodontiidae > Aplodontia > Aplodontia rufa. The sequence goes on along the minus strand of PVKS010040107.1, from coordinate 13,053 downwards.
TTATAATGATAAACATGATTCTGAAATGAAGTTGGACTTTGACATTCCCATATTGAATAACCCATGCTATGCAGCCATCAGCCATGAATTGATAAAATACAGCGAGTCTTTGTTAAATAGGAATATTACATGCGTCATGAGTAGGTGAGCAACTTCCCATTAAATTCTTAACAAGTAAGCTATGGAGTTTTATTGGTGCTTGAATTAACTCAAAGGACTTTGTTACACAAATAATACACTGTGCCTTCAGGAGTAGTGACCATGAAGTGGCTTTAAGTGTTATAAAACAGCAACTGTTCCATGTTATAAAAAATCTTACTTAATTTTTTATAAAATATTTCTTTTACATGGAAGTTTTGTTCTATGAGATTCGATAAAGGATCTTTTAACAAAACATGAAAATAACAACAGAAGCAATCAATAATTGAATAATTTTTTAGATTAAAATTATTTATTTTATGTTAAAGAGACTAAAATTCTCTGGATACTGCTATCATAAGCAAATCTGACATTAAAAATAATTTAGGCTGCAGAAGATAAAATGTTAAATGGTGTCTCCTTTCTTCAAAATATTAAATTGAGGGAGATTTTCATCAGGGAGTTAGGCACAGTGTATCATGGGGTAGAGTCTGTCCAATTACAAGATAACATGGTTCCTGTAAAATGTAATCTCACCAAGGAAATATGGGATAGGAAGATGAGGAAAGTCAGTTTCAAGGACTTTTTATTCCCAGAGAAACCCCAGCACCAGGTCTTAGAAAGCAGCTGCTATGCGAATATTTTGGGAGGTAACAAAGTGCTCCAAATGGCTACAAGCCGCTGAGCCTAACAATGTAAACATGTTTTACAAGGAAATGAATAACCTCAAGTGCAAAATTAGAATATCTAAATCATCAAAGGGTTGGTAGCATAGCTGATTGATGTCCAGGGTTATAACAAGATACACAGATTAAGTTGGAAATCTACTGTCCTCTATTTATCTTTGGAAAACTGAACAATACTAGTAATAGGAGAAAATTAACCTGCAGTTGTACTTTGCAACTCCAATACGGCTTCCTTGTCCTAGATGCTTGGGAACTTGAAAGGCTCTGATCAGAGCTCAGCTATCACTACACATTAATTGAAAGATGGGAAATGCTAAAAAGACAATTTTTTCTCTTAAAAGTTACAGTTTAAACTCGTTATGATGTCAAGGTATCCATATTCTAGAGTGACAGATGCCTTGGAAATAAGCAATTGCATTGGGAGTAGGAGGAACCCATGAACACATTATTATGAAACAGATCAACAATTAAGAAATGTATCACATTTCAAAAGAACTTTCATAATGATAAAAATACTCCACAGGATTATAAGGAAATTAAAAATCATTCATGAACTTTTTCTATCTGCATTATTTTACCTGTTATTCTAACATTACAGAAACGTAACCTATAATCAAATTCTTCATTAGCTGCCACTTACTCTCCAGTATTGGTTAGTGATTGAAGATGAGAATAACGCAAAACTAGCAAATAGCTGCATTTAAGATTCTAAAAAGACAAACTGTTTCATTCATGGTCTCCCAGACTTAGACCTGAAATTAAGAGATCAGTTGGTACTGACTTGAAAATTAACAAAACCCCATAGGCCAAACCAAAAATGAATTTGTCTTGGTATAAAGATTATGGAAATTCATACATATCCATAACCAAAATATGAAGGCATGAAATCCAGAATCGGTGCTGTTCTATTCCCTTCAACTACTCATGCTTAAATTATACCAGAATCATTCCCTAAAAATTGTGCAACTCCAATCCCTCTTTTTCCAGTGCTGTTTTTGCTTCTTCTTAAATATTTCTGGACTCTACAATGGCTAATATTTAGTGAAAATCAAGGAATTGAAAAAAATGCATCAGCCCATTACACCTCAAGACACATCTCAAATGATACAGGCAAAGAGCATTGGAGTGTGTCCCCTGTTCCTGGGTGCTCTTAGAGCAGTTTCTGGCTCCATTCAGATGCCACCACCATGCAGCCCCACATCACCTTCATTTGTCTGTCTGTGTCCTACGTGATACCAAAGCTATTTTAGAGAAAGGAATACATTTTATCTACCTAACACACCATACATAAAACATGGTATTTAAAAATGCCATGCAAGTGAAGGTCCTCCAAGAGAGTGACGAATTATTACTTGAAAGTAGGCAGTATGTGGGGTAATCATAGGCAAGTTACTCAACAAATAAATGCTTCAGTTATTACCAGAAGCTCATCAGCACAACACTGAGACTGAAAGTAATAGTTATTTGTATCAGAATTTGTTATTTTTCTCAGTACTACTATCAAAAAGGCTTAAAGGGGAGAATTAATCCTAATTTCTTGAACTCACTCAATAAAAATTAATCCCTGATTTTCACAAATGGTTTTACAATAGGCAACGCCATATCCCTAAGCTATGATTTTTCAGATTGTATTTCTTGTTTTCTTCCCTTAGAGCATCATTAAGAAAACTACTCTGTCCCAATCTGTCCTCTACCCAAACAGCATGCAGTTGTTCAAGAGACCAGTCCTCTGTAGTTCAATATTATGCTCCAAGTACAGGGGTTACCATGTCCCACTCTTGCCTAGCAATTGTAGATGAAATATTTCACAACAAAAAAAGGTTGAGCTTTGCAAAAACAAAAGCAAAAAACTATATTTCTATGTTGCATAAGTAATATTTTTAACATGGCTGAAAATGTTTAATCCAATATTAAAACTATTGGGGATGGTTTTTGAAGACAATCCAATTATGATTGCCTGTTGCGAGATGGCTGGCTCTGACATAGCTTTCACTAACACTAAGAATAAAGGGTGGGGTTTAGTCTGGGTTGAGAAGTAATGGTGTTTCCAAGTATTGATAAGAGATCTACTAAAATGGACCTTAATGGAAGAAAGTAGGAGTTTGTTTGTTTTACACAAGCTGTAAATGGGGAAAGCTCAAGGAAATTAGAAATCACCTAGAAAACCAATGTATTTATGGAGATATAAGGGCTGCTAAACCTGGATACTTAACAAAGTCACATTTGTAGTTTTAAGTCATTACTTATGCTAAGGTCATAATTTCATAAAGCAAATCACTTTATTATTGTCAGTATGTCCCAGTCCATACCATCTAGCAAAAACATGCTAAAATTTTTAGAGGAAGCAACTGCTTTTTAAGAATAAGAACTTCCAAAGCCTCCTGTAGGTAGAATGTGCTCTTTCTTAACGTAACCATCTAGGAACATACTGATTTACAGGCCTCCGCTCTCCCTGTGGTTCCCCAATGCTGCCTCACACTTTTACCACACTTCGCCTCCATAACTGCTCCCTTAGATCTTTCCAAAAGCAGTTTGTATATAATATCACAGAAGACTTCATCTATCTTTATTTCTTTGTATGTGGTTCTCTTGCAACAGGTTTTCAGCTTTTGGACAAGGGAACACAACGTATTTTTATATGTGTTTTCAAAATGAGTCAGATTCTTAGTAAATAATATACACTCAAAAAACTGCTTGCTTCTTTATATAAGCAAACATTCAGAAGCATTTACTCTTTATGGTAGGTGTCTCCTGCTATGTGTGGAACAACAATGAAATACATTTTGAAGAAGCAAGAATCAACCAAGTCAGCCAATGGCAGCCTGGGTAGGCTTTATGTTAAGGAAAGAAAGAACACAGAGGTAGACTACTAAATGCTTGAATTTGTCTTTGGTGGTGGTCTGCAGACCTCTGGAGACTCTACCCCAACAATGGCATAAAACGCAGGTAGACAGGGGGTTGGGGTCTGATAAGCCAGTCTGCTTTCTACTATCCAGCTTTGGGGAGATCTTTGTGAGGAAGAGCAGGTACCAGGTCACTTGGTCAATACCTTGCAGTCTGGTTTAATACAAGAATCCACTGTAAATTGCTTCTATAGGTGGCTACGTGACATACACAGGACTAATTTTTGCTTTTGTACCTACCATGACATTTCACCATGCCCAAAGAAAAAGCCCTATGAGATTTATCTTTTAAATATTCATTTCACTGCATTTGCTCATTTATAAAGAAATTGATTGTACAGCTCCAAAAACATCTGTTAGACATCATTAGGAAGAAGTAGGTTTTCTAAAAAGTATTTATCAATAACGTCTATGTCAGCTGCCATAGTTATGCGACTGCTGGTGTTAGCAAGAATAAGAACACATTCATTTATACTTCAATACAAAATATTCAGTACTCTGGTAGAGTTTGGTAAATAGTAGTACATATGAAAAGTAGTACATATGAGCTTGCTAAATAGCAGTACATATGAAAAACAACCACTTTTTAAATTTATTATGTAGTGAGACAAAAATAGCATGCACTTTATGCCTCTAAGAAGGAACTGATAAATTCAAAAGGAAGGGAGGGAAGACCCTTGGTTTTATTTTTCTTTGCATTCCTCATATTAAGTTTAGAATATGGTACCTGATTTTTATTTCTACTTATAAAGGAATAAAAATAAAGAATGTATCGAGAGATAGCAACAATCTCATTCAGAAGGGCTTGTACCTACTTTTACATCTTAAAGAGGTTTAAGAAATTAAGAATAACACAGAAGTCATTTTCAAATACTTGACAAGTTGACCTGAAGAAGAAGATGAGGACTTTGTTTTGATCCAGGCAGAGAGTAGATCAATAATTGGAAGTTAGCAGGTAACAGATTTTTGCATAAGATGAAGATAAGTTTTATTAAACCTACAGCTGCCCGATTGTGGAATGGGTTGATATGCAAAGTAACAACTCCCTCCTATTGTGTAAGGAAAGGTTAGCTGACAATCTGCAGAGGCTGCTGTATGAAGAATTCCTACTCTGGTTGGCAGGGTCACTAGGTCATCTCTCAGGTCTTTTCCAAATGCGTAGTCTTAAAATACCATTAGCATGAAAAGTTACAAGTGCACAGAAATGGAAGGAGTTTGAAAATGGACTTTTAGGAGAATAACAATTGAGGTGTGAATAATCAACACTATTCTATTACCAAATGTTAATCAGTCTGGTGTACTTGGGGGAAGTTAATGCATCCATTTAAAATTATTCTTCTTTTCTCAATTTATCCTGCTTTAATGAGATAAGCAAATATTGAGAATTTTAAAATCAATATTAAATTTAGTAACTGAGAGAGTAGCATAAGAATAAACACATTTCACAAAAGTCATAATGATTGGGTCATTTGAATGAAAGTGCTATTTACAAATGAGATCAAAAGGAAAATCAAATAATTTTTATATTTCAATTTTTATTTATATATTAATAATATATGTATAAAATAACATAAAATTATATGTGTGTATATATAGCTTAATATCTGTAACTTCAGGGTCCAATGCAAGTCAAGAATAATATAAAAAAGTTCACTCCAACTCACTTTTTACTTTCAGTTAATTTTATTTGGATTATAAGTCTTGCTGCTAAATTCATTTTGCTAAATAAAAGGAGTTATTCTGAAACAGCTTAGGTCTATTTCCTCGAACACAGAGTTCTAACCTTGCTAGTAATTCTGGCTAAATTCTCGCTATCGCTTGGAGAAGCACATCTTCTCATGGGGCATCAGGTGAGACACAGGAGGGAAACATCCTACCATGTCCAGCACATCTGCCCCTGGCCACTCTCACACCATCACACCAGGAGCAGCAACAAGCCTTTCAGTTAGAGTCAAGATACAGAGTCTTCAGTAGAAAACTCTAAGGGCTAGAATATATTTAAGAATAATACTCAGGTTAAAGAGAATTATTTTATTCAATGAATACATTCCTTACGGTAAAATATTGTGAAGTTTTGGAATGAAAGATGTCTACTTTCCTTTCTACTGCCAACTCAATAGAAAAAATAATTTGTAGACCTCAGTGCATATTTTCACAGAAATGGACAGAAACATTAGCTGTACTTGCTTAGGTTCTTCAGCGAAGCTTTTGCCAAGATTTAAAATACTGCATCTTGACTTTAGTCATCTTGGTAACAATGAGGACATGAAGGCCACACAATAGTAAGGATGCAAAAGGTGTCTTTTTATGTGAGTGAAAACTCGGGTTCAATAGTGACTTTTTGGCAGCGATTCAGCAAGGAGAGCACAGTGTATTTTCCACAAAGCAGAAATCAGCATTAGAAAGAGTATAGACTATTATCCTTTAGGAATATTTTCATTTAGTTGCTGGGGAAATGTTTAGTCCAGATGATCCGCTCAGGCAGAAAACTTGCCTCTGTGGGGGAAAAAAAAGTCCCGCTTGTGTGCAAGGCTTGTACCATCCTGGCTGTGGGTCCCAGCCATGAGAGTGACAGTAAGCTCACACATACGCTCACCTTATCAAACCCCAAATAAATCAGAAGAGCTGCTTTCCCTCCAGATTCTTCTAAGACAGTTTTATTTTGTATTTCCTTGTTGATGATAAATTAATTAAACCAAAATTTTGCTACAATTACTTATCAAACTTCATTAGGAAATTAGCAGAGATCAGCAACAGATTGGCAAAAAGTGTTAGTACTATTTTACCATTTAATTGGAGATAAATAGAGTCAAAAGACAACTACTAACTTCTAAATAGAACTCAAAATTTCAACAGCACACACATATTTATAGAATTACTTCACTAGTGCTAGTATGTCGTTATTCAAAAATTCTCAAGACATTCTAAAAAATGGAATTTTAAAAAATTTTCCTTCCATCCCAGTACCTGTACCCAGGTTATCAGTGTATCCTTCTTTAGATATTCCAGTGATGTAGGCAAAGGTAGCAAAATAAACATACAATTATCACACAACTATTCAAAGCAGGCTGAAAAGGACCACGACTTTCTTTTGCCTTGCCATAAACAGAAGTGAAATACAGAGTTCCCTCTTCCACTATGATCTGAAATAACCTCTGCAATGTAAATTTACATTCATGAAAAAACTTTAAGGCTATTCAGGGAGGTTATAACTGAGTATATAAATATCAACTACATCATTTTCTGAAAATAGAATGATTTACTTCCCCCAAAGCCCAATGACATTTAGAATTAATTTCTTATTAGTTTCTGTATACTGTATGAATTCAGCTCTCAAGACTAAATTCACCCTGAAAGGTGGTTGTAAGGCAAAGCTAAAGATTTATATCATCTCTGCTTCTCTCCAACACTTCATAGCTTTTATTTATCATTAAGTTTATTTAAATCTTGAGTCCAATTCTCTGTTCAGGAACCATACAACCTATTATCAACTTTTAAGTTATTAGTATGCATGAAAGAATTGTGCAAACATAGTAAAACCAGAGAGGAAACTAGATTAAACTTGCCAAATATGTTGGTATTTGGACTTTCAGAGTTTCTTTAATATTTTTTTTATTAAGGAATTGAGTTATTGTACAATCACAAATGCATTTAAAGTAACAATATGATATGCATATATTCTTAAAATAGAATTACCCCCTAGAGTTCCTTAAGTGGTCAGGCTGAGCCCATGGCAGGTGGGCACATCTTACGATTGTGTAAGACTTAATAAATATGTGAGGTGCGAGATTTTTGTTATTTTTTTGCAAAAGATGTGTTTGTTTTTTTAATAGCAACTAGTGACATCAGAAGATTCGGATACATGCATCTACTTCAAGAGGACCTGTTGGAAAATCAGTTCATTATTACAGAGAATTATTTTCTGGCAAAGATAATATCTTGACAGTTCTAATATGCTATTTTTTGTTTTGGTCTCTTCAGGAGAAAATAATCTATCACAAAACCAAATATAATTCTATTATAAAAAATCCTATCTGTGATGTTATGACATAAAATTAAATTATGGAATTGAAACTGAACCAAAGATGTTATCTGTTATATTTTTAAGAGCAAAGGAGCAGTCGAGGCGATTTGTAAATTGTAAAGCATGTAAAATATAATGGCTGTAGTTTTTCAAATACTTAGGAAGACACATCATTTTGAAAACATAAATTCGGATATAAAAGACTAGAATTTTTCACTGTTTGAAATATATATATATATTAGTATTGTTCAACTTAGATTGAAGAGTGCTAGAACTAGATTTAGTAAGAGTCATGGGCATAGGGATACAGTGAATGCATTGTGTGATTTTGTTGTTATTTAGGGATTTACACACTGCCTTTTAAAAAAAATTAAATTAAATTAAGGCAGTTTAAATGGATACATCAAATCCAGCAAGGTATCAAGAGTGACGGTGAGAAAGAAACAGTAAATGCAAGGGTAATGCCATAAAATGGAACTAGGAAGGAGGCATACATACATACATATATGTATATATGCATGCATACATACATATAAATATATATACATACATACACACATGCATATATACATCCATTAAATAATGCATCTATCTATATATATATAAATAACTTATTAAATAATGCTAAATATTTGAAGTAGATGCATTAGGAAATTGGCCCTGAGCTTTTAGAAGTGTTCACAAAACAGAAACCACAAAATTAAAGCACAAATGGATGCACCCCATTACACAGGGCCCCCCACGTGCTTGCACCTGGGCTGTGAAGAATTGAACATACACCTAATGTCAATGACTGCCTTAGAAACAGAAAGGGACATGACTGCAAATAATGTCCACAAAGAGGGAGCTTTACCTGGAAATGAAAAATGTGTGCCACACAGATGAATCTTGGAAATATGCTTAAAAAAGAATTCACAAAACACCAAAAATTGCATGGTTCTTTTTGTATGACACGTCTAGAATAGGCCTACAAAATGACACTGGAGAGACACTGGTGACAGAAATAGGGTTTCTTTTGGGGGTGATGAATAGCTACTGAAATTATTGTGGTGATATTTGCATGAGTCTATGAATATAGTAAAAGTACTGAATTGGATTCTAAATTTTGTGGTTGAGTAAAAGTATGTGAATTATAGCTCAATAAGGTATTAAAATATTACTCTAGACTGATGGTTATCAAACTTAAGTGTGTCTCAGAGTCACCTGGAGAGCTCATTCAGAGCCTGTTTGCTGAGCCCAGCTTCGGGAGTTTCTAGGTCTGGGGGAAAGCCTGAGTATATATTTCTAACAAGCTCTAGGTGGATGCAAATGCTACTGGACAGGGCCACTGTTTAAGAACTACTGCAATAGATGGTATGAATGAGGGAAGGACTGCTTTATTTCACTTTCCTTAGCCTCATTCGAGGACATCACATCTATTCACAGTTTTATAAAAAACCAATCTACATGAAGCCAGGATGAAGTAATGAAAGCAAAACCCACTCTTGCCACACAGCATCAGTGACAGCCACCGAAGCACCAAATGAGTACTGGTCCTTCCTAAGTCATAGTACTGTGTTAAGTACTTCAACATATTTCTTTTAATCCTTGCATCATCCTTCTCATGAGGATGCTGGATGCTTAGAGGAGGGTGTTGGTGAAATCAGCACAGCAATGGTTTGGCTTTGTCACATGCTTATCAGGTCCAGTTACCGATTTACAGATATTTTCATTTTTATAAATAAATAACCTAAGGACTTTTAGAAGTTTCTTCCTGCTGCTAAGAAGTAGAAAACAGAGCAATCTAACTCTGAAATACTTCCTCCTAACTACTGCACTGTGTTTAATTTATATGCTGTACTGAGGCCTCCTGCTTTCTGCAGAGCTGACTTATTATTAGATTTTAAGAGTGCTCAGCGTGGTGATCCTCCCCAAACAATGCTATGATACTTGAGAAATGCCACACGTGATTTGTTACAACTAATAAACTACCAGTTTTGCAGATAACATGCTTTATAAATAACATTCTTGATCCCTATAATGATGTCATTCACACTCCACTGAATCCCAATACAATCACTGAAAGGAAGAGAATAGGGTATCATTCTGCATAATACATTTTTCTATCCATAGGGCTTTGTGCCTTTATCTTTGCAGCATAATTGCATTCAGCTGGGCATTTGAGCTTCTTTGTTGACCGCGATCTTCTTATCAGGGGGATTTGCCATAGGTTCGCTGCTTTTCCATAAACACTTGTCTCCAAGTCCAGCTTTCATTAGCCACTGGCCTGTGAAGACTTCCAGCACTGGAACTGAAATTCAGCTTTGAAGGAGGGATACACACTTCCAAGACAGTGTTCAATGGAGCATAATAAGCATTCTGCTGGAAAGCAAGAGCTTTCAGAATGTAACTGACAATGAAGGGATCTATCTGTACTGGCTTTATTTCCATGAGTGTGCAGATTACTATTACAGGCACATTAGTGAATAAATTCATGGACATCATTGCCTGGGATAAGACTAAACAATCATTCAGACGATGCTTGCGGGGGAAAAAAATCATTCCCTGGTTAGATGGGTGAGATTTGGGAAGCACTTCCTTGATTCTCCTGTCTTAGTACTCCAGGGGCATAAAGGGACTCTCTAGGTTTTGGCATAATTGATCTATTCCACATATCATCTGGACCTGGCCTGCCAGCATCTCTGGTTTTCAATGAGAACCAGCCTCTTCCGAGCCTAGTCCCTGCTGCACCTCATTCGCCAAGCACAAAGGCATCAGCCATCTCCTAAGTGGACAGAATTTTTGTTTGCATCTCAGCTGGAAGTCCTCTTCCCTTGTCTGAAGTAGAGCTCTGCTCCACTTCCTGCTGAAAATATTCCTATCCTGTCACAGGCTCCTGTCAAAACATTGTGCATTTCTCCATCCAAACCCAAGGGAACCCTTCTGATATACTGTGCTTACATTTAAAAATAAAACAAAAATATTTTTTTTGAACTGCTAATTCTGAAGCCCTCTTCTAGACCTTGACTTAAACACAATAGAACAGAGGTTTTATAAATGCTAGACTCCTTTTCTCACCCTACCATTATAGGCAAAATTATCATGCAAGAAACATTAAAAATAAGATACTGGAAGTAGAAATCCGAATGGACAATCAAAGTTTAAACATGTGTTCACTCTTGCTTATACTGCTGGGAAAATATAAATTATACAAGAATATTAACTTTGCCCATCAGATTGGTCAGAACTCTTGTAGAAATGGGAGCACATGACCACAGTGTGTGCACTATAAACTAGGATAACTATTTTGAAGAGCAATTTGGCAGCATTTAGTAAAACGGAAAATATAAATACCTTACCACTCATTCTATTAATGGGGTTTTATATTGGAGAAACTCTCATAATTGTATTCATGGATACACATGTGAAATTGTCTATTCCAAAACTACTTTTAGTAGCAAAATATTAGATAATATCTAAAATTAAATATGGGAATGTATAAATTGTTATCGATTTATATGACAGAATATTACACAGTCAAAGGGAAACTTTAGCTATATGTATATACATAATGTCAAAAGCATCAGCTAAGAAAATAAGTTGTTTAATGTGACACACACCATGGTATCATTTATATAAACAAAACACTTGAAAAATGTGATAGACACATATGCACTTAGTCTGAACCATACGAATAATTTCAAGGTAGCGCAGCATTCAAGGCAGAAGTTGGCTATTGGTGGCTGCTTTTAGCCAGAGTAATCAGAGTAATCATAACAAGCAGAGTAAAAGAACAGGGGCTGCAGCAGTGGCTCAATGGTTACGGCGCTTGCCCAGCATGCGTGAGGATGAGGGTTCAAAATCCAGCACCTCATATGCAGCTAAGTGTCAGAGCGATGAAAACCAAATGAAAAACTAAATAAAATTGATTCTTTTTTCTTCTTTCTCTCTCTCTCTCTTAAAAAAAAGAGAAATAGAACAGAAAAATTTGGAAAACTTGCACTTTGATCAGAGAAAGGAGAGTGCTTAAAAGTCTTGACAAGAAAAGTGAGATTGCTAAAAAGATTAGCACAATTAAAAAGAAGCCAAGAACTTTGGACCAGGAACATAAGAAAGATTTCTTCATGGCATCTCAGAAATTAGTGGAACCCCATCTATTATGCACTGGAGATGTGCAGAAGTGTAACCTGCTTCAAAGACTTTCTTTGAGAAGAGTGCAGGGGTACTCTGCTTCCACAAGGCCTCCTGGAGGAATATTTCCCTGGGATTAATTTCCCATTACAGCCATCAAGACAGTCAGAGGATGTGATAGTGATGGTTTGCGTGAGCCATGGTATAGTTCTTGCAGGTATGGACCCTGGCCTCAGCTACATCAGAGTCCCTGCCACCAGCAGAGTGACGCATAAAGCTAGGATAAGTGAAGATGAAGCTCGATGGTGCCCAAGCAGTTAGACTCCGGGAGTATGAATTGTCTGCAGAGGGACGCTGCAGGCAGTGGTATAATAAGTCCGTGGGGATGGCCATAAGGACCACAGCCAGAAATGCTAAAGTGGAGGGGCTACCCAACCCCTTGGGAGCTTGTATCATTCCACTGTGTGCCCTGGATACTGAATGTAAAACTTATAAGACTTAATGATTCTCCCTCTTGGTTTCAGTCTTGCTGTGGTTCAACTCATCATTATTATTTTCCTGTTCCTTCCTTTTAGAATGGGAATTATTAACTTGGGCCATTGTATCTTGGAAGCATGCAATTTCCTCTTTGATTTTTTTTAAAGACATAGGAACAGTGAGAGAGAGAGAGAGAGAGAAAGAATCAATTTTATTTAGTTTTTCATAGACCTTCATTGCTTGGACACTTCATTGTGTACGTGGTGCTGGGGTTAAAACTTGCATACTCGCGCATGCAAGGCAAGCACCATAACTGCTGAGCCACCACTTCAGCCTTCCTCTTTGACTTGTATAGAAGTTCAAATTTTTGATTTGTTTTGAGTCTCAGAGAAGATTGACCTTGGACTTTTGAGTAACAAATGAACTGTTGAGATTTGGGGGACTCCTGGAGATAGAGTGAAAGTATTTGCGTTGGACCTTGGCCTCACATATATCAGAGTCCCTGCCAGTAGCAGAGTAATGCACAAAGCTAGAATTAGTGAACATGAAATGGACATGAGCCTTTGGGGGTTGGAGGCAGAAAACTGTAATTTTGGTATGGAGTGTCAAAGGCTTGATTGCTAGACTGTGACATTATTGGGGTTACTGGACACTTTAGAATGTAGGGCCCAGTCCTAAGAGAAAAGTTCATAGTATTAAGCTCATTTATTAAAAA
>PVKS010040106.1:0-16830 GCA_004027875.1 Aplodontia rufa | reverse complement strand
TTTTTTTTTTTTTTTTAGTTGTTATTGTTTTCTTTTTAGAGAAAATACTTTTTTTTTTTCAGGGCTGAGGACCGAACTCGGGGCCTTGCTCGTGCTAGGCAAGTGCTCTGCCATTGGGCTAAATCCCCAACCCTGAGAAAATAATTTTTATTTTTTATTTTTTCACCTGATTTTTGTTTTTCTGACATTTAGCTATGTATGTGGTGCTGTGGTTTGAACTTGAGCATTCTAGGCAAGCACTTTACCACTGAGTCACCACTTCAGCCCCAACAGCTTGGTTTTGACACAGTCACACCTTTTATGGTTATATATAATTTAAACATCTACGTACTCATAAATAAAACCCAATAATCTATTAAACCATTTTAACTCTTCTAAATCCTCCCAAGATCTACTACCTTAAAGATCTCTAACCTAAGTATAATAAATTCAACAGATACTTTCAATTTTGTTTCTAAAATTATAACAAATACTCATAAATTTGATGGCTTTTACGTAACAATATAATTTGGCTAATATCACTCCCTAACTTGTCCCCCCATCTCTCCCCTCCTCCTATCTCCTGGTCCCTTTCCTCCACTTATCTCCCTTTGATTTTTAAAAAAAAATTTTATTAGAGTTGAGTTATTGTATAATAATAAATGCATATAAAGTAATAATATGATATGCACTTATTCTTTTTTCATTGTGAATTATATTTTTCGTTAAGGAGTTAAGTTATTGTACAATTATAAATGCATATAAAGTAACAATATAATATGCATTTATTCTTAAATCAGAATTACCCCCACAATGCCCGCACCCCAATCTCTTGATTCTCCTATATTTTGCCCTTACAAGCAATATAAATGCTTAGATTGTGAATTTTCCAGAATTAAATGACTGCATAAATATTATTTTGATTCTCAGGGGGTAAAGAGTGTGCTACAATGTTGACAGTCTCCCTAGATCCCTCCCCTCACATATTCCCTCTCCCCCTCCTATCTATGGTTGCCCTAGATTACTCCCTTTGATTTTTAATACATTCATCCACTATGCTTCGTATAACAGTTCCATTAACTACTTAAAAGTTTAGTTCTCTTTTGCTAGTGAGGCAAGTCACTGACTTGCAAATATTTAATAAGGACAACCGGTATATATTCAGTTCACTTGGTGAAGAGTGACAGGTTTCCTATACACTGAATTTCTACTGTAAATTCTCAGTGCAAAATCAGTCAGTAGAGCATCTTCGTTATTATGAAGCTCAACAACATTATGAAACCATGTAATTAAAGCAGATGTTAACATTTTTGAATTTTAAAGATATTCTCCTAATCTATCTAGATTATATCCATGATCATATCCATTTCTTTTCCAAGAAGACTGTTTTCCTACTAAAATAGGAAGCAATATAAAAAAAGATATAGCACAGAAACTATAATATTAAAAATCACTTTAAGATAACTATCTATAATGTCTACTTTTAAAAAGTCCAAACCTAAAATAAATGGCAGAGTTTTAATTTGAGATAGTAAAATATATTATGTCCTTAGAGAAAAATGGTAATTTTTTACTTAAAGAGTAATAAATTTTGATGAAAATCAAGTTCATAAAATAACCTTTAGAGATACAAAACCAATAACTTTTTTTTTTCGATAACTTGGAGAAAATCAATCAGTATCACGACCTCCCTTCTTCCTCCCTTGCTTCCCTATGGTCCATTTTCACCAATGCAGCCAGAGAGATCTTGTTAAAATCTAAGTCAAATCATGCCACTCCTCTGCTCAAAACCCTTCTGTTTCCCTACCTCATTAAGAATAAGAAACAATCCTTAAAACAGTATTTATATGGAGGGTCTTTCCTAACTTGCCTCCATTTCCACAGGGGATCCAAAAATTTCAATCTCATGTCCTCCCTTCTCCTCTACATTCCCTACTCCACTACCCACTGTAGCCTCCTTGCACACTCCTTGAGTGTCAGGCACCCTCCTGTCTCATGGTACCAGTTCCTTCAGATGTTCACTCCCACACCTGCTACAAACCTGGACTCCCATATTGGCCCTTTTTTCAGTGAGGCTCTCTGACCACTTTATGTAACTACAATTTCCACCACACTCCTGAAACTTTTTCCTTTTTACTGTTTTCATCATAATATTTAGTGTGTACTGAAACACTATGCATTTTTCTTGCATATTTATTTTCTATCTCCCCAAATAAAACCTTAGCTTCACAAGGGCAGAGGCTTTTGCATCTTTAATACTGCATCCCAGCACTGGGATCTTACCGTGTGGCAGACACTAATTAAATAGCTGATGAATTAGTGGGAAAAAACAAAACAAAACAAACAACAAAAAATTAAAAGCTGACATAATGAGCAACTAATGTTTAGGAACATGTTATCTGTTCCTAAAGTGAAGACCTAAATTCACTAGTTTCTAGTTCATAATTAGTTTTTAAAAACTCTTAATTTATAAATGGGATTTCAAGCCTAAGATCCCTCCTCAACATACTTTATTTAGCAATATTACTTAATTAACTGAATATTAATTTTCTTATTTAGTGTTCTCCAAATTAAGCATTAATTTACTAATAAATTCAGTTACTTCCATGCAGAATTATCACAAAGACATGTAAAAATTCAGGGATCTCTTTTTAGCTTAGAGAAAGAAACTTTGTGAGACAATCAAACCAAATGGAAATAAAAAAGGAAAGTCTATTTCATTTTTCTTGAGCCAAAATGCATCTGTACCAACAGCCAGTCCCACTGGATGAGAGATAACTCATAGGAACAGAGTAGCATAGAAGAGGGTAAATATATAAAAACACTAATAAGATGATGATGCTAAGAAAAATAGCATCATATGAAATTAGCTGAATGATTAATAATGTACTTTTGAAAACAGAATTCAAAAACTCAACTAAAAGGTTTTAATGTTTTTGTTTAAGTTCCCTGCATTAAAACAATTTAAAAATTGTTTTTAAAGTTTGTTTCCCAAAAGGATTTGACACATTTCTGTGTCAGATGTCTCAGAATTTCTGTAGATTTCCCATGGTGCTACACAATTAAAGGATGCCTTTTACACTCGATCCTTACCGATTCAACTAATGATCTTGCTTCCTCTTGAGTACAATGGAAAGGGCTATCACATACCTGCACATTTGTGCTGGAGAAGAAAAAAAGGACACTATTATTAAATACAATAAAAAAGAAATGATCACCAAAAAAGAAAAACCAACTCTAAATACTCCACCCTGACTGTATAGCTTCAGCCAATGAGCAAGGAACTGAATGAATATAAAAAAGAACAACTAAAATTATTGTACATTCTTTAAGGCAAAGTTACACATATAGGATACTCCATACCATTACATGCTCCCGAGTTTAAAAAAAAAAACTTTAAAAACTGATATACAAATATTAATAATTTCCTAAAGTGTATACAAAGTTATAACACAATTTCATTTGCTTTTATTAAAGAAAAGAATCAAATTTGGCCCACAGAGGGGACTGCAGGGAGAAATCTTTCTCTATGTAATAATATTGTAATTGGCTACAGAAAGATGTTTATGAATCTCTTTCTCAGACACAGAAGATTAAAGGCAGGCATAGGGAAGGCAAAAGAATTAAGAGCTCCTTCCCTGATTCTTAGGGACTCTGGGAAGCCAAGGCTTTTCCTCTTACACCTGTGAGTGCCACAAATTGCACATGGCCTGCTTCTCAAAGTTGAGACACGTCAAGGTGGATATTTAAAAATTTCATCCAAAAAACAGGCCAATGAAACAGCAGAGAAGGGAATTAAGGTCAAATTAATTTTTTTAAATGAAAGGAAAAAGTGATTAATAGTGACTATCATTTAAAATAAATAAATAACAGGTGAGGCACAAATGTAAGAAATATACACCATCAAATTTGTTTTTTCATTTGTTTTGTGAAATACATTGGGATATCTGTGATAAAAAGAGGTATTTGTCTTTTAAACTACATCTGCCTTTAATTAATGCAATGATTCTAGTAAGCAGTCATTTTCGTTTCTAACTGATAACGTGGGATTTATTTTCATTTGTGGCATGAATAAAATTTGGTGAAAGTTGGCATTTTCATCCTTAATCTTTACTTTTTTATTCTCTTCTCTGCGGCTCACCTTTGAGTAATTTTAAAATTGAAAAAGGCAGGGCTTTATAAGCCAGATGCTTCCCTAATGAAACAAAGCAAACAAATAAAATTTTAAAGATTAGACACTGCAAAGTCTTAAGTGCTAGCCTTATGAAAAAAAGCATGGCATATACTAAACATCTATACAAATGCTTTTAATATGTAACTAAACCAAAAAGCATTCCTTGTAAACTCTGGGAAGATGATGGTGAGAAACAGCAATGGAATCTTCCCCAAACAAGGCTGCCAATAAAATGAAGAATACTCAATTAAAATTGAGCTTCAAATGTTTTGAGTATATGTCCCAAGTTTTGAAAGGGGCACATGTATATTGGAAAAAGTTGCTCTGAAATTCATATTTAACTGGGTGTTTTGTGTTTTTATCTGCTAAATCTGATAACCCTTTTTCTTTCTTTCTTTTTTAAGATAGAAGGACAGTGAGAGAGAGAGACAGAGAGAATAAACTTTTACTGAGTCTTTCACATGGCTTTTGACACTTAGTTGTGTACGTGGGTGCTGGGGTTTGAACTTGTGTACTTGTGCATGCTGGGCAAGAGCTGTAACCGCTGAGCCACTGCTCCAGCCCTGATAACCCTATTTCTAAAAGATCCTCTACTCCCATAAAAAAATGAAGCCATAAACAAGGAATATTAGAAAAGAACAACAATTTTAACTCCAGTACTAATAAATTTTAGAAACACTGAATGATTGTTAAAAATAATTCCAATGAAACATTTTGACAAGTAGCCAGCAGAAATCTGTAATAGCCTACTGGCTCTTCTATTTTTCACCCTGGAAAAATTATTAGTCAATAAAGTTAACATATAAAAATATATACTCTAGGTTATAAGAAAATTTAAGTGTGTGTGTGTGTGTATTTTTCATCCATCAGAATTTTATGAAGTGACTTGTCCTTTCAATGTTGTGAGTATAGTAGAAGGCATTTAACAAGAAATTTTATTATTTTTCTAAACTGGCCCTCAGTAAAAATGGTTAATGCAAATTCATATTTATTTATTGGTTCAAAATATTATACATGTATAAGGGGCTTTTCTAGATGCGAGGGACACATTTACTCCAGAGGCCTCACAGAACTTACAGCCTCTTGGATTCTTCTTAGAAGGTGTGACTATGGGCTACAAGAGGAGAATCAGGGCAACCACTTCAAGGTGGATGGCTAAGATATTGGTGCCTACTATGAGAGTGAGATGCTAAAAACTAAAAGGGAGGTGCTACTTTTTTTTCATAAGACATGAAACACTTGTTCTAACTTTATAAAATACCTCAACACTGCAAAAATAAATGAATTTATAAATCTTATATGATATATGAACAACTGGGATAACCAAAATAAACAGACATGATTGACATTAGGACAAAGAAATGGCAATATCAAAAATGTTGTATACAAGAATCTCAAATTGCATTTTTGAAAATAAGACAAAGAAATAGACAATTACCTGAAAATAACAAACAGATACACAAAAGATAAAATTTACAGGGCCAGTAATATGGAACTTTAGTAAAAGGAAACTTTTTCTCCTCAAGTCATTCTGAAATCAGTTAAGGCCCACACTCATGAGAATCCTCAAAGGCAGTGTGCAGAACAGAGATTGGTCAAAACTTTTCATTCTAAAACAGTCAAGGAAAAAGGCGAAAAAAAATTCAAAGTGGTAAGGAAGACAATGATTTTGGACTACAGCGTCTAGAGTTTGTAGAAGAAAGTGATATTGGGGTAAATGTACACAAAGCTTAATGAATTGGAGCTATGAGTATATTAAAAAGTACTTTCTACAAATTAAATATTTCAAAAACAAAAAGAAACAATTTCAAGTCCTAAATAATTCTGAAAATCTGCATATACATTTCTTTACTCAGTAAGCATGTTTAAACTACCTTAGAAAGTCCTGCTACTATGTGCTGATATATAGTATTAAAAATAATAAACACCCCCAGATGTACAGAGAGGCATGTAGAGCAGGGACGTGAGAGATGAGAAGAGATGAGACTGCAGAGGTGGCCTCTGAACTGCTTCTTGAAGAGGGAGTAGAATTTCACAGAGGAAAGTCAGCAGATTAGAAGAGCCCCCAGACCCCAGGAAAAGCAGACCGGGACATATTGCTTAAAAGAAGAATTGGAAAAATTCATATAATTGAGGGGTTATTGTTAAGCATCAAAATGACATAGGCACATGTATATTCTTGAAAGATAATTCTGGAAGTGATGTATAAAATACATTAAATAGGAGAACGGTTAATAAAAATCATGAGTACGGAAATTATAAGTCATTGAATTAAAGAAGTTTTATTACTAGAAGAGCATTCAAAAACCAATCCGAAATTTAAAAATTCAGAAGACAGATGGACTAAAATAAAGGTTGGTAAAATACTGGAAAACTGAATAGAGTACCTTTCTGATTTCTTAAAAATAAGAGATTTTAAAAAGGGTGGTATAAAAGAGAGGGTAAGAAAGATTGAACAGCAAACCCCAAAGTCAAAGAACTTTTTCTCCCACACTACAGTATGAAGTTTTATTAGGTAAGAATAGAAATAACTAAATCCTCTCTGTTAAAAACACTATGGCTTTCAGAATACACATGAAACAGCAGAAAAGAATAAAATAATAAACCAAAATTCCAGAAAGAGAATTAGTTGAAGTTTCAATATAAGGATTTAACAAATGCAAAGCTCCTGGGAACAGAAGATTCACTTCCTGGATTAAATAACAAACAAACAATTAAAGAAGTACCATTTATTGGCTTGAAAGTATTATTCAACATTTTACTCCATCAGATATCTATTGAGTGGCTGCTGCTTTCCAGGTTAGGAGTGCAAAGATGAATGAGGCATCTCTATTCATCCGCCTAAGGATGGTGTATTGCAGAAGAGATGTCTGAGGTTCCATGCCCTCAGTAACCATGGTAAACTACAATGACAGAAGGACACAGGGGTCAAGGAACACTGACAGTACTGGCACCTAAGCTAGCATGGGCAAGTATGAAGGAAGGGTTCCTAGAGAAGGTATCTAATCTATATCTTAAAAACTGCAAAAGTTAGTTCAAGAAACTAAAAGTCAGTTACAGCAAAAACAAAGCAAAACAAACACAAAATTAGTAAAGGTCTAAAGCTCAAGAAGGACATGGTATTCACAGGAGTGGCAAAGCTGTTTTAAGTACTGACAAATGAAGTAATATGTAAAATATGGAGGAAAATGAATCCAGACAGTACAGTCAAATCATGGAAGCCTTTGTTTACTTTTTTTTTTTGAAAGACAGAATCAATTTTATTTAGTTTTTCATGGACTGTCATTGCTCGGACACTTCACTGTGTACGTGGTGCTGGAGTTTGAACCTGCGTGCTTGAGCATGCAAGGCAAGCGCAGTAACTGCTGAGCTCCAGCCCCCGTTGTTTACTTTTTATAAGTTTAGATTTCAAGGTTCTTAAGCAATAGGAACATCAGAATCATGTGGGGAGCTTTTAAAATATATGCCTGTTTAGAGGCTACTCCCTAGAGCTCCTAACACAGCAGGCTTAGAGAAGGGGACACTGCATCTGAATTTTGTAACAATTTGCTTAGGTATTTCTGAAGCAGTGTATGTAATGCTGATTGAGAGAATGGCTGTGAGAAACAGTGTAGACCTAAACTGAATTGATTGGGGAGAATTGTAAAAAAGGAAGGAGAAAAGAGGGCTGGCTATGCAACAAGAGAACATTATATGAAATTACGACAGAGAAGCAATTCATCACACAAAGACAGAAGAAACAATTCTGAATATATTTTACAAATTAAGTAATAAATATTAAGAATGAATAAAAATGACTTATAAATTCTGAAGACTTTAAATTATTACATGCATACAATTTATATCTGAAAATTCTTAAGTTAAAAAATGATTGTTTTGTTGTAAAAATCGTAGAAGAGGTAATAGAATATAGCTGGTTTGGATATGAGTGTCCCCCAAGAGCCCCTGTGCTGGAAAAGCCTGTCTCCAATGAGCTGCAGTGGCAGAACCTTTAAGGGGCGGGACTCTGTGGGAGGTGACTGGGCCATGACTGCCCCTCCCGTCTCACAGAAGTGGGTCACTTCCCACCAGCATGGGTTGCTACAGAAAATGGAGCCTGACTCCTCCCAGGTCTCTCTTCCTCCTTCCATGTGCTCCTACCACATGATGCCATCTGTCAGATGGCCCTCATCTGGCCCTCATCAGACCCAGATAGTTGCTGGGGTCATGTTCTCAGATGTCAAAAACTGAAAACTCAAAAACTCTGTTTTCTTTACATGGTACCCAGACTACTGAAGCTACAGACAATACTAAGGTTCTAAAAAGCATCAATCAAGGTGAATTGCTGGATGTCAAATGAGGTGTGATTAACATAACTTTAAAAAACTGAAAAAAGAAAAAAAAACCCACTAAAAATTTGAAAGGCTTTTTAAGTTGTAAGAAGCTTAAGGATTACAGAATCTTTATTGTTTTTTTAACTCTACATTATGTTATAATATGTAGAGAAAATCTACATGGGGTCTATATAGAAAAGGTCTTAGTCCTCATCCCAAGATTGGTGAATAAACATATTTAAATATTTCAAATTAAAATAAAATGTTTGAATTATGTGCATTACTACTATTTGATTTCTCTTAATAAATCAGCTAATGACCCAGATCACATTGGGTGAGAAAGCTTTTACTATTCTTTTCAAGAGATGATGTGGTAGTGGTATTTATTAAGTAAATAATTTGCATGTTGAAAATGCTGTTTTTACTCCATCTCTGCGCATACCAAAATGTACAATTTAATGCTGGTTTACTTGGTCAGTGTTTCCTACTAAAATACAAATCCCTTGAGAAAAGAGACGATGTCAATTTCTAGCTTCATGGTGACTAGCACTCAGTAACACTCACTGAATAGATGCTCCCTATTTTATAAACAAAAAATAATTGAAACACTTAAAAAATCAGAGATCTGAATAGTATTAGATGGCTATTTCCTACTAATTAATAATAAAACAATATTACTTACATAGAAAAGACATACTCTTACCAATTTATAGCCCCTCTATCACACTTCTTCATAAGCAGTGCTTTCCAATATTCATGAGCAGATTTAATAACTTCAAGAGCAAAGGCCTAGTTTGAACCAAAAGAAGACACAGTGATCACATTACCATACTAACACAGAACTAGAACTAGTATCATGACAGTTGTTAAGAGCATGAGCTCTGGAGTCAGGCAATACTGAGTATCAATTTTGGCTTCCTTTGGGCAGATATTTAACCTCATCAAGCCTCAACTTCCTCATCTCTAAAATGGGACATAATAGGGATAATCTGTCAGGGTCTGGGGATCAAATCCACCTGCCCGCTGTTGTGGGCCTATGGCTGCTTTATTGCTACAATGGCAGAGGTGAGTACTTGTGATGAAACTATAAGGTCTGTAGAGTCTAAAATATTTACTCTGACATCACAAAAAAAAGTCTGCTAATTCCTGAACTAAAGCTGAGTTCTTGAAAAAATAAATAAGATGTCATATTTGTAAAGGGCTTAGCCTGGTACCTGAATTGTAAGTAAGCATGCATCCCTTTATTTCATCATCATCATAACTGTAAACAGTCTAACTGCAAAGTAATTTTGGACTATCCACTATCTGAAAGTAGTAAATGTCCCCAACATTTTTCCACATTTTCTAGTACTAAGAAGATGTACAAAATTGAAAAGTGGTAAAAAATCAATACATAATATGTTTATATTCTCAACAAATTATGAAAATGACCTGGTCTTCATACACAAAGAACTCATGTTTGTCAAAAATAAACAAAACACAAAAGGCACCTCACTTTTTATAAATTCATGACCTGACAGACTTGCCTGGAGAGAAATAAAAGTACTACAACGGTTTGAAATTTGGATTCTTTCTTTGTTAAAGAGAGAGAGAGAGAGAGAGAGAGGAAGAGAGAATCAATTTTATTTAGTTTTTCATGTGGCTTTCATTGCTCTGACACTTAGTTGTGTATGTGGTGCTGGGGTTGGAACCCAGGACCTTGTGCATGCCAGGCCACCACTCCAGCGCTGAAATTTGAATTATTTCAAACATAAAATACAACATATATTTTGAGGGAAAACATAAAAATAATTTTTAAATATTTTATTTTTAATAGAATCAGTCTAAAATAAGTGTTATGTTGTATTTACTAGTCTTAAATAAAGTCCTCAAGATATTAGGGTTCTTTGAATGTACCTTTCTTAAAAGAGTAGGTCTAACAATCAGTTCTGTTATAGCAAAATATTTACAGTAAATTTAAGTTTTTCATTAATGTGCCTTATTTTACTTATAAGACAAACTTTATTCACTAAAGTATATTTGACTTACAAGTTGGTTTAGAATGTGTACTTTTATTTAGTGGTAGTAACTTTTTAAAAATATCCTATGCTTTAACTGCAAATTAGACTTCAACTGTCAAATTAGAGATACTTTATGGTAACTCTGTGGCACTCTTAAGAGAAATATCTTATAATAGTAAGAAATTTAAGTGCTGTCTTAATTGTTAAGCAGTTAATACGTTCATGTTAGAATGAACCCTAAGGAAGGAAGAACTTACGGATCTACATTGAGGGTAAGTGAATGGAGGGTAGTAAATGGAGTTTTTCTTCATATACAGTTTGTGAAGATAAACTGCGGAATTCCTTCATGTTCTGAGAAGATAAAGGAACTACATTCAAAGATGATGGAAATAGATCTTTTTCAGCATTGTCGTTTCACTAGGACTTCCTGAAAGATTTTTATTTTTTTAAAGAGAGGGTGGGGGTGGAGAGAGAGAGATTCAAATTTAAAAAAAATTTTTTTTTGTTTTTTTCATGTGACTTTCATTGCTCCAACACTTCATTGTGTACATGGTACTGGGGTTTGAACTTGTGTCCTCGCGCATGCCAGGCAAGCACTGTAACCACTCAGCTACCACTCCAGCCCCTGAAAGAATTTTTTAAATGATCACATAATGTCTTTAAAGATGTGAGTGAATAAAAATCACTAGTCAACTGCTATATATAAATAGTCACATAATAAATAGTCCAAGTGAAATAAGTATTGTACAAGCATTAGAAGGTACGTATTAAAATACACATTCTCATCTTCACCTTGTTTTTGAATTCTCCATTAAATGCAAACTTATTTTCTGGTTTTCCTTCTGGTACTTTATAATATTTCAACCAATTAAGAGTAGCTTCGAGGTATCCTGGCTTGAACTTTCTAACATCATCAATATCTGTGTAGAAACAAAAAAGCATTTTGTTAACAAACAAAATTCACTTCATTTAGTGGTAGAGCAAGGACTGAAGGAGCCAGGGCATGAAGGTTCCAGTTCAACTAGCATCATAATAGAGTACGCCAATTGGTGGTGTAATGGTTGACACACATCGTATCACTTCCAAACATGTTTTCACATGTAAGACAGTATCCTTTCAATCTACATGACTGAGCACCTTCCAACAATGTGTTAGATATAGGGAATAAGGGATCAATACAACAAATCTTTTTATCAAGATGCTTGGAGGTCTACCTATGAGAAACAGATACCACATGGTGATAAAGTGCAATGAGGTTTTGACATAGATACACACAGGGATGGTGACATCCAAGAGTGAAAAAAAGCATCAAAGAAGTACAAGGCACAGCACCAATCAGATAAGAGGAGGAAAGGTGGAAAGAACAGCAACCATCAAAGTATGGGACTATTATTTCAGAAAACACAAGCACAGATGGCTCTGTGTGGATAGGATTACGGGTGTTAGGAGGAGCGGAGTGGGAGAAGACACTCAGGAAGGGCCAGTTACTGAGGAGCATAAGTTAAGGGACTGATTATATGTTACAGGCAATAGAGGGTTTAAAGTAGGGTAGTTAACAACATCAGGCTCTGTGTTTTACAAACATTAGACTAAAAAAATGCTGAAGGCACAATGAGGAGGACAGTGCCCATAAGAGAACACACTAAAGTTGGATGACAAGAGTTTCATGCATTTTTTACCGAAATATTTAGTAAGCTCTACGTGTCAGACCTGTTCGAAGCAGTGAGAAAGAACAGTAAACAAAAACATGCCCTTGTTGCCATGGCTTATACAGTGGGAAGAGACAGACGACAAATAAACAGATACACAGTATGTCAAATGCTGAAAAACCCCAAAAAGAAAAACAATAAGGAAGACAGAATATGAACCTGGCCATTTTAAAGAAGGTAGTATTTAAATGATACATAGAATTTTAAATTTGAATTCTGTAATGATTTTCAGGAGTTACTTTAAAGTTCTATTATCACACAAACAGCTTAATCATTGTTTTTTGATGACCTTCACTGGAATATAATTGGAAATAAAATTACTGTGTTAATGCTAATAAATTCCTCCTCCAAAGACATCCCTAGGGAACATATCTTTTCCAGTAAATAATAATTCAAAAAGTATAACAAATAATCACTTTCATCAGATGTGGCATAATGGACATTTAGCATACTATCTTTATGCAAAATACATTATAGCATTTAACAAGTAAACTTGGTAGCACTTGAAAAAATAGAAAGTTATAACTAAAACCAAGGAGATCATACCATACATGGGATAATGCAAAGAGTGTTGTTTTCAGATTTGGTCATTCAAATCTTATGGGAATTCCCACACTCTATACTTAACAAGATAAAGACAAGCATTTTGCAGGCATTGGTTAAACAGAAAGAATTATTATTCTTTTGCTTTTTTTACCCTTGCCTCCTGCCTATTACACAAGTTTGAATATACTGTCTGAAAGCATTCCAACTACAATTTAAAATGATAGACAGCTACAAAACTATCTATATTAATTTTTGAGCAAAAAAACAAATGATATAATTAACCAAGGGAGGAAAAGAACCACTTGAAATTTAACACAGGCCACATATGCTCTATTAATCACCGC
Source organism: Aplodontia rufa (assembly GCA_004027875.1). Classification (NCBI taxonomy): domain Eukaryota; kingdom Metazoa; phylum Chordata; class Mammalia; order Rodentia; family Aplodontiidae; genus Aplodontia; species Aplodontia rufa. The sequence goes on along the minus strand of PVKS010040106.1, from coordinate 3,765 downwards.
CAACATGTACTTCCTGAGGAAGCAGTACATGGTAGAAGATGCTTAAGATACTTTTTTTTTGGTAGGGGGGTCTGAACGTGGAGAACTTTACCAATGAGCTACATCCCAGTCCTTTTTATTTTTCATTTTGAGACAGGGTCTCACAAAGTTGCCAAGGCTGGCCTCAAACTCCTGATCTCCTGCCTTATCTTCCTCCCCTACCCTCGACAGGTTGTTTGGATTATAGACATGCAAGATATTTTAAAGATAAGATCACATTTTTCAGTATTATATATTATACACTGGATCATATAATTCTTTGTCATGCCCAAAACAGTACACTCAATAAATATTTCACCTAATCTACTGTTGTACCCCCTTCAAATTCTGATTTTTTTCTGCTTTTCATATTGAATTCTAAGGTGAATTTTATATTGATCATGTTCAATTCCTATGTTTAGGAATTAATGAACTAATTTTCTCCAACTCATGGATATCTTATTCAGAGAGAAAAACATCTTTTATTCCACTGAAGTTGAACAACCAAAAATGCACATTAATCAGTATCCAAAATAAAATAATTTTCTTTGCTTACATCTAATTTACGACTTCATCATTGTGCCTTACTCAATCTATCATTCTCTATCCTCATTCATTTCATTTCATTATTGCTACATAACTCACGGATTTCAAATAAGAACAGAAAAGCTGACAATCTAATATCTATTTTAGTCTACAGGTCTTTCAACTATGAAGTTATGAAAAGAACCTGTTAAGACACAAGTAATTAAAACAAATCAAACATTTAAAAATGCCAATGAGAAATATAACTTTAAATATGTTAGACTTTTCCATTCTCAATTAACTATATCCTGGGAGAAAACTACCTACATTTTCACAAACAGCTCAAAACAAAGAAAAAATTTAACATTCAATATTTTAAAAACCACAAATGCTTATTATATACAATATCAAGAAAGTCAATTCCATGAGTTCTTCTGAAAGTATGAAAGAACTGTACCTAAAGCCTACAGACTTATGTGAAATTTATAGAATATATGCATATTAAACATTAAGAATCTATAACCAGAGGGCTGGAGTGGTGGCTCAGCAGTTATGTCGCTCCCCTGGCATGGTCAAGGATGCAGGTTTGAACCACAGTACCATGTATACAATGAAATTTCAGAGCAATGAAAGCCACATGAAAACCTAAATAAAAATTAATTCTCTCTTTCTCTCTCATCATCTCTCTCTCTTAAAAAAAAAAATCTATAACCAAAGTAGCTGAAAAGGTTTGCCAAAATTTACCCAACTCCTTTATGGCAGAAATAGTATTATAAATAATTTCTACTTTTTCTCATATATAAATAGTAACATTATTAAAAGGTTTTATTTATATTAAAAAGTGCAGATATATATTTTGTAGCTTTCTTTTATTGTGGTAAAATACACATAGCATAAAATTTGCCAATTCAGTAATTTCTAAGAGTATAACTCAGTGGCTTAATGTATATCTATATGTTGTGGAAACATTCCTACTATCCACTTCCAGAACCTTTCTATTAAATGTAATTTTTGCAATATATTTTAACAAAAGTAATAATTTTCTACTAGTCATTCATTACCACTCTTGAATTTTTTTTTTTTTAAGAGAAGAAGGACAGTGAAAGAGACAGAAAAAATCAATTTCTATTTAGTTTTTTATGTGGCTTTTGTTGCTCTCACACAGAAGTGAATGTGGTGCTGGGGTTTGAACCTGCATACTCATGGGGCAAGAGCTGTAACCGCAGAGCCACCACTCCAGCCCCCACTCTTGGAAATTTATATGAAAGGTTCTATTATAGGTAATAATATCAAATTGAACTAAACTAACAATAGCATTAGAAGAATCTGGAAGAAGCTTTTTTATATAAGCAAGCTCAATTCCGATTTCTGTTTTGTATCAACAATCAACCTCTAGTGTTTTGTAAACTGAGTTAATGGAGTCATCTAGAAAGAAGCCCATGCCTCTGCCACCTTCAGTTAAGTTTTAGCTTTATCAAGCATCAGGTGTGTTTATTTCCAAAGTATTTCTGCCAACTCTATCTACTGTCATAATCACGAGATTTAATTAAATAGTATGTAAGCCAGTACAAAAAAGCTTTTATTTTTATGAAATTAATTTGAATGTTTTGAAAGAATTCAATAAAACTGCTAAAAATATCTGTTATCAAATTAGGCCAGGGTAGGAAAATAGTTAAAGTTGGAGAGAAAAAAATCTATAAAGCACACAGACTGCTTTGCAAGTAGGGTGAGAAGAGAATTTTAGACAAGAGAGGTCAGGGACAGTGGCTGATAAAGCATATTTTAGTAGAGTTTTCGACAAAGTGTGGAAGCAGCTCATTCAGGTTTCTGCAAGCAGCGTACTCCAGGGATGAAGACTGTTAATGCAAATATTCTGATGTAAGAGTGAGGTTTTAACGTTTGAGGAAGAGAAGAAAGTCTGTGGTTAGAGTGGAGTGAGAAAGTGTGAGGCGATGAGAGAGGCAGACACAGGCCAGGCAGGCAGAACCTGCTGGCCACCTCTGGCTTTTACCCTGGGATGGTTGTGGGCAGCAGAGTACATGCTTTAGACAGACCTCTCCATCTTCCATGTGGAGAAAGGACTGCCCTGCATAGAGGAAGCAGGGGAGGAGGAGCTCCAGAGGGGCTCCTGAGAGCGTCCACGCTGGTGAACTATGACGAGGCGTGGACAGCACTGCATGGAGGTGGGCACAAATGGTCAGATACCGGGTATTTTTAGATAGTAGAACTGAGAGGAATTACAAATGGAAGAAAAAATTTTAAATAATAACCAGTAAAGATCAGACTTACATAAGATTCTAAGTATCAAAAAGCTGAAAAGAACAAATCTGTAAAATTAACAGTTTCAATTATAGGAAAACTTCAGAGCAGTCACCAAAATATACACACTCTAGGTTTTTTATAAAAACTTCATAAAAGTGCCCTAACTTCTGATTAATGATGTGCAGCTATGTCTTACTTTATGAAGCAGAGCTGTTTCCAAATTTGAAAGTTTAATGAACAAAGAATATAGGCTCTTTAAGGGAATTTTTATATTAAAATTATAAAAGAATGTTTTATAAATAATCGTAGTTCTATATAAATCCATTGGAAATTTTGTAAATTTCATTAGGAAATGCCAGTTAATAGGCAAAATATAAAAAAAAATTATGATGTAAGATAATCACAGACAAGTCTTAAAGTTCAATTTGGTTTTCTCAAGCCAGAATTCTCAATTTTAATTTATTTTTTCTTAACTTTCTATAACAATGAATAAATTAATTTAAAATACCTTAATCAAAACTCACCATTCTATATGTGTACATATGAGAGAAACATAACACTTTCAATTTTTAAAAGCAATCTTTATGTCATCTTTTCCTTCACTGGGTGTAGGACATACCTTTTGTAAAATCACATTTGCTTTCAGTATAAGTCAACTCATTTGTTTCTAAAATCTAACAGACTGTCACAAGTTATAATCTATTAAGCAAACAAACAAAATTAAAACTCCACATAAAAGTATGTTGTAAATAAGAAAATTTTTTGGGGGCTGGAGTGGTGGCTCAGCGGTTTCGGCACTTGCCTGTCAAGCATGAGGACCCGGGTTCAAATCCCAGCACCACGTACACAACTAAGTGTTGGAGCAACAAAGGCCATGTGAAAAACTAAATAAAATTGTTTCTCTCTTTCTCTGTTTCTCTCACTGTTCCTCTCTCTTATAAAAAAAAAAAAAAAAAAAAA
>PVKS010040105.1:0-16841 GCA_004027875.1 Aplodontia rufa | reverse complement strand
ATAGCAGTTGGGTTTGTTTTGACAAAATCATACATGGTTCAATTTTATTTACTCTTTTCAACCCTCTTTACTTTCTTTTCTCCCTTCTATCCTCCCTCCCAATATTCTGTTTCCTCTAATCTTCTGATCTTCCTTTCATTCATTTATTTTTATTGATACTTTCTACATATATATACATGTGTAATTCATGGTGTTATATTTACATATGAATGTAACATGATATTAAAAAATCCATTGCACATCTTCTCTCCTTTTCTGTCCCTCCTCCTGTTCTCAATCTCCTATTGTTCCACTAGTCTTCCTTTTTCTCCATGTTTTGCTCTGGCTGACTGCCACAGGAGAGAAAATATTTGATTTTTGAGTCTGATTTATTTCACATAGCATGTTCTCCACTTCAGTCCATTCACTCAAAAATGTCATAATTAAATCTTTATGGCTGAGAAAATCTCCATGTGTCTATCACATTTTTAATCCATTAGTCTATTAATGGACATCACTACATATTTTATAATTTGGCATTTGTGATTTATGATATTATACACATAAATGTAACTGTGTCAAAATATAGCTTTAATTACAATTAATTGTGTATACATGGGGAAAATTTGAGAGATATCCAATATTTATGGCTATTTAGACATATTGTTTTGATAAAAGTATAAATCATCCATAAGAAGGAAAGAATAATTCAGTGATAATCAAATTTATATAGGCATAGCATATTATAGTGTTTCTTATTATAAGAATATTATGTAATATAAGAAATAGCAATTTTTTTGCTCTTTTTTAATGGCTGTTCCTTTGACTTTGTTTTATGTATCCTGTACAAATTGAATACCTTTTTCATTCTGGTAAAATATACATAAAATTAAATTTACCATTGCAGCCATTTTTAAGGGTAATTCAGTAGCATTCAGTAAATCAGTACACTATGAGTGTACTCATAGTGTTGTAAAGCACTCATCAGCATCCAATTCTTGATATTTTTTATATATAAACCATCTGTGCCTTCCAAAACCCCCTCCCAATTTCTCCTTTCCTCAGTCATGGAATGATTCAAAAGCATTTTCTTTCAATGCATTTGATAGGTCTTAAATTTTTAAATAATTTGGAGAATGTAGTAGGTGTCAATTTCCTCTGATTTCTTTCCCTTAACCTAATGCTTTTGTCTGGGTGTGGTAACACACTCCTGTCATTCCAGCAGCTTGGGAGGCTGAAGAGGAGGATCCCAAGTTCAAAACCAGCATCAGCAAATTAGTAAAAGCATAATCTGAAAAGCAATAAATAAATAAATAAATAAATAAATAAAAGTAAAAATGGCTTAGAGATGTGGCTCAGTGGTTAAATGCCCCTGAGCATTTTTTTTAACTCTTAATATTTTCAAGACCATATATGTGTAGGTACAGTACCTACATATATGTGTAGGTACTTTTAATACTTCTTGAATGAAATTCTGTGTTTGTGTGCCAAATTTTAGTTATCACTGTAATTATTATGACATTTAAAGAACTGTGGAAGAATCCAGGTGTACTCTCACCACTGAGAAACATCAGCAATATTCCCAGATAATTTTTTAAAATTTTTATATTGAGGCAGTGACTTCTTAAACTGACTCAAATTTGTGATTCCCTTGCAAGAGCCACCAGAGTTCCTGAGATTATAGGCTGTACCACCATGCCTGGAAGTAAAAACTTGCAGAATATTCTATATTTATGCATAATATATACATAGTGATATTATACATACTTACAAATTTAATGACATATCTGCATAATTCATTATGTTTTATATATAATTCATTAATTTTTTCAATAAAATTATGTTTGGAGTATATGCTTAAACTATGAAATTCTATAGTATTTTGTATATCTCTATATCTAAATCTATGTCTATCAGTATATCTATACCTAGATAAAAAGATATAAATACACAAATCATATGATATATCTATATGTATCTATCATAAATTTTCTTATTGCATTATTTTTACTAGTGCTCCTATTAGCTTTTAATATCATGTATTAAAACTATCAATTACATCTGCTAGTGCTCATTTTCATACTGGTTATTTTCTTACTGTTTTTAAGAGCATGCATGTTTTGGATTCCAGCCCTTTATCCTCTCTCTCTCTCTCTCTCTCTCTCTCTATATATATATATATATATATATATAATCTGTAAAATATTTCATTCCACTCTTTGGTTTGTTTTTTTAGTCAGCGAATAACATAATTTTAAAACAATAATTTTCAACCGTAAAGTTAATTAAATTTCTCATTTATGTATTGTGTTTCTTTCTTTATATGCTTACTTTTGAAGACAAAGCCATGTATAATGTCTTCTGTGTTATCATAGAGTTCATAAATTTCACATTTTTTACTTCAGATATATGATCCATTTGAGTTCTTTTTTTAAAAAAGCATAAGGTCTCTAATTCATTTCTTTGCATGTGGATGTCAATGGTTCATACATTTGTGAAAAGACTATTTTCTCTATTGAAATTCCTGTGATCTCTTATTTGGATTTTAGTTTATTTCTAGGTTTTTAGTTTTGTTCCACTGACCTTTTTGTGTACTCTTTGCCAAATATCTCACTGTGTTGATGACTATAATTTTATAGTCAATCATAAATTCAGCTATCAGTCTAATAAATTTGACCATGTTATATGCCTTGCTTTTCCATATTGTCCATAGAATCAATTTTTGTTACTTGTTGGACATTTTGCTAAAGTCCATTTTTAATAAACACATGGTCAATCTCATAGTAAATGGAGAAAATCTGAAAGCATTTTCACTAAATTCAGGAACAAGAAAAGGCTTTTTACTTTCACCAGTCTTGTTCAATATAGTTCTTGAAATATTAATCAAAGCAATGAGGCCAAAAGAAAAAAAAAGGAAGTCAAATGTATAAAAGTAGGAAAAGAAGAATTCAAACTATCTGCTTGCTGATTATATGATCCTATATCTAGAAGATCCAAGAAATCCTACAAGAAGACTTTTAGAACTTATCAACAAACAGTGAAGTTGCAATATACAAGATTAAAACATATAAAACAATAGTTTCTCTCTACTCTAACAGTGAATCAGCCAAAGAAGAAATCAGGACCACTGTATCATTCACAATAAACTCCAAAAGAATAAATAACAAAAAACAAACTTGGGAGTTAATCTAACCAAAGAGGTCTATGACATAAACTGTAATACATTGAAGAAAGAAAATGAAGATGCCTTTAGAAGATGGAAAGGCATCCCATGTTCTTGAACAGGCTAAAGAATAGTGTCAAAAGGGCAAAACTATTAAAAGTACTATGTAAGTTTAATGAAATATACATCAAAATACCAATGTCATTCTTCACAGAAGTAAAAAAATTCAGTTCTTAAATTGATTTGGAAAAGTAAGAGACCCAGAATAGCCAAGGGAATACTAAGCAAGAAAAGCAAAACAGAAGATATAATAACTAGTCTGAAATTAAACTACAGAGCCAAAGTAAGAAAAAGAGCATGGTAATCATATCAAAATAGACATGAAGGACTTGAGGAGTGTCTTGGTGATTACATCACTTGCCTGGCATGTACAAGGACAGAGGTTAAAACCCCAGCACCACTTACAAAATGAAAAGTTTGAGCAATGAATGGCATGTGAAAAACTAAAGAAAAGTGAGTCTCTCTTCCTCTCTCTCACACACTATCCTCTCCTTAAAAAATATTTTAAAAATATGAAGATGAATGGAATAGAAGATATAGAGACAAATTCATAAACCTATACTCTTCCAATATTTGACAAAAGAGGGAAACTATATCTTGAAGAAAGAACAGCCTTTCGAACATTTATGTAGAAAAATGAAAATAAAAACTTAAATATCATCCTGTAATAAGAAACTTAAGTCAACATGTATCAAAGAAATGAGTCAGGCCAGAAACTTTACAACTGCTAAAAGAAAATATTGGGTCAACATTCCATCATACAGGAGCTGGCACCAACTTCCTTAATAGTACCTCTGAAGTGCAAGACATAACCATAAATCAACAAGTGGGTGGCTATTAAACTAAAAATTTTCTCCATAGTTAAGGAAATTATTAAGACTATGGAGAGAGAGTCTCTATGGGTGGAAATCTTAGCCAGCTACACATCTGATAGGGGACGAATATCCAAAATATAGAAAGAACTCAAAAAATTTAACACCAAAAAACAAATAACCCAATCAACAAATGGGCAAAAGAACTAAACAAACTTTTCAAAAGAAGAAACACAAAAAGCCAATATATGGAAAACTATTCAATATCTCTAGCAATCAGGGAAATACCAAAAAAAGGTATATTAAAACTTCACCTTACCCCATTCAGAATGCAAAGATCAAGCATGATAGCAACAAAGTAGTTGAAATAAAGGAACACTTGTATGTCGGTGGAACTGCTGACTAGTACAGCCACTCTGGAAAACAGTCTGAGATTCTTCAGAAAACTAGGAATAGACCCACCAAGGGTGATCCCACTTCTGGTGATCTTCCCAAAAGACCTACAATTGGCATAGTGCAATTACACAGCCACATCAGTGTTTATAGTGGCCCCATTCCCAATAGCTAAATTGTGGAATGAACCCAGATGCCCATCATTAAATGAGTAGGTCAGGAACCTAAGGATGGGGCCACCATATGACTCAGCTATTCCACTCCTGGATATTTTTCTAGAAGATAAAAATCAAGACTTTACACGAATGTAGCTACGTCAATGTTTATAACAACACAAATCAATGGCTAAATTATGGAATCAGACTACATGTAGTTCACTAGATGAATGGATCCCAAAACTGTGTGTGCATATACACACACAGACACACACACACACACACACACACACACACACACACAACTAAAAATGGATCTATACTCAGCTATTAGAAGAGTAAAATCATGGCTTTTGTGGGTAAATGAATGGAAATGGAAAAAAATGCTGAGTGAAATAAGTCAAACTCAGAGACTTAAATGTTGTCATATGTGGAAGCCAGAGTAAAACTAAGGCTAGTATGAAAGATAGGTTTATATATTAGACTCACCAAAGTTGGAATAATATGATCTTGGGGAAGACCAGTTATGATGGGGGAGGGGTGCAAGGGGAAGAGGAAGGGATGGTGAATGGGGAGGAAAAATGGGGGTACAAATACTCTGTGGTATATTTTACTTCCCCAAGATGCTAAATAATACTCATATAGGCATTTAAACTAGAAAAATAAAGAAAAATTTTGTATGTATAGATACATCAATATCTGTTATTGGGAGAAATGCAGTAGAGGTAAGAGACAAGGGAATGGGAGTGGGGTGGGGGATATCTTAGGTAAGGATTAGTTTCAAGTTACATTGTGTATAAATGCAAATTTATGAATGTGCAACCATCCCTTCATTTTGTAATACATAGCTTTATCTCCATGTGTGTATGTGTGTGTGTGTGTGTGTGTGTATGCATTCATGTATGCATACATACATACACAATGGAGTTATGTTCAGATACTAGAAAGAATGAAATTATGGTGTTTCCTGGTAAATGGATAGAAATGGAGAATATCATGGTAAGTTAAATATAGCAAAACTCAGAAATGCAAAGTTTGAATGTTTTTGTCTCACTTGTGGAAGCTGGAGTAAAATAAAGGAAAGGGAGTGAAAGATAAAGAACTATTTAAATACAAATTAACAGATGAAAAAGGAACTCAAGTAAAGGAGAAGGGAGGAAAGAAAGGAGGGAATAAAAGAATAGTGAATGGAGGGGGGGAACAAAGTATAGTTTGCATTTCTAGGGTAGTAAGTAATTTGCACATAAAAAATACGGGAGCTTTAAAAAATTCAAATTTAGATAGCAGACAAAAGGGACCAAGGGATGGGAGGAGGGATAGGGAAGGTTTTGGTTCTGATATTTATCACATTGTATTATATTTTGTGCACGTGTCAATATGGAAAAACCAATCCCATTATTGTGGTACAACTATAATGTACCAGTAAAAATATGTAGATTGAAATCCTTAGAGTAAAAATCAAAAGCTATGTCATTTAAATACTGGTAAGAAATTAAACTAAGTAGAACAGGTATTTTTTAAGAATGTTCACAGGCCCTCTAATGCTCATGGTGCAAAACAAGAAGAAACCCAGCTATTTTTCAGTATTGCAGTGTGTTCCACACAATAAAATATTGCTCTGAGGGTGGAGTACACACCCTCATCAAATCTCACAAACTTTGTGTGCTGAGAGAGCTGGACCTAAAGTCATATGTATCATATGATTTCAGGTGAAATAAACCTGTGGTTCAAAAAGTATCACAGTTACTTGGGAAGGAAAAATTGGGGTGTGAAAATCCACAGATATTTTCTTGGGATATTACAAATATTTTGTGCTTAAAATGAATAAGGTTTTCTAGGCATATTTATCAAAAATGCACACTTAACATTTGTTACATTGACCGTGTGTAAATCTAAACTCATCCGAAAGTGAATAAAGTGTGCCTAAGCTGGAGCATTGGGTAGATACTTAGAAGTAAAAAGAGGACATAATTAGCAGATTTTGAATCTGGGTGACAAATATATTCAGGTATATATTGCTAGTCACTTTATTTTATGTGTTTTAAAAATTAATGTCACAAACCATTTGTAACAGCATAAATATCTGATTTTATATATATATATATACATATATATATATATATGTATATATATATATATATATGTATATATATATATATATATATATATATTGTTACCAGGGGTTAAACCCAATAGCACTTAATCATGACTCCACAGCCCCTGCTCCATATTTTAATTTTTTTTTATTTTAAGGCAGGGTCTTGCTCATTTGCTGAGGCTGGCTTTGAATTTCAATCTTCCTGCCTCAGCCTCCCAAGCCACTGACAATATAGGCATGTGACAATGCACCTGGCATGTTAATCCTTTATTGATCATGTTATGAGAAATTAATTATTGGTGTGCCCTGAGCAGGAGTGATCTCTATTCCTTTGTTATACATGTGTTTACTTTGTGAAAACATGAAACTTCACATAAATACCTCAGCATGGTATGGATGTCCACACAGTGTTACATCCCCACCCAAAGACTGCAACCACTCACTTCCTGACCTGTGATGAGATACTGAAGTGGGGCAGACCTCAACAGACTTTGATGCAAGAACTGACCAAAAATGATAGCATGTTTTCAAACTCTAATTAGCATACATTTGTATCAGTAGCATTAGCACTTTGTAACACAATTTTTGACCTATAGAAGTGACCCAAGTCACTACAAACCAGTAGACAAGCTTGCCAGGATGGAGAAAACCTTCTATTGGTCCCCTCTTACACTGTAAGAGTTTTATTTTTTTCAATGATTTAGCTATTATAAATTGAGCTGCTGTATCACTGTAATATGCTGATTTTAACTCCTCTGGAAAAATACCTCTATGGTGTATCCAACCCTAATTTTTTGAGGAGATACCATGCTGCTTTCCAGAGGGGCTGTACCAGTCTGTAGTTCCACTAATGGTGTGCTCTAGTGTTCCTAACTCCTCCCAACCCTTGCAGCATCTGTTACTGTTTGTATTCTTCATCTGTGCCCATCTGGAGTGAGGTGAAATCTTAATATAATTTTGATTTGCATTTCTCTGATTACTAGTAATTTAGAACAATTTCTCATGTATTCATTGGCTTGCATGATTTCCTCTGTTGAGTTGTTTCTCCTTAGCTCTGTGGCCCAATTATTGATTGGATTGGTTGTGTTTTTGATATCCAGTTTTTTTTAGTTCTTTCTAAATTTTGGATATTATTTCCCTGTTAGAAGAATCATAGACGATGATTATCTCCCATTCTGTAGGTTCTCTCTTGAAAATTTTAGCCAATTCTTTGAGCAAAAGTTTTTAGTTTAATGGCATCCCAGTAACTGATTTTCTAGTTTATTGACAAGATGTTGTACAACATAAATGTGTATAAAGGTGTAAATATGTGTAATGCAATTGATCCTAAACATTAGTTACCCCCATATCCCCATGTTGCTCACACACAAGTCTCTTGATTCTTTTATATAATTACCCTATAACAGATGTAAATGTCTCTTTCTCTCTCTCTCTCTCTCTCTTTCTCTCTCTCTCTCTATATATATATATTATATTATATATATATAATTATATATATATAATTTTTTAGAATTAAGTGAATACATAATATCACTATATTTCTTTAGGGATAAAAAGTATGCTACACTGTTGATTGCCTCTCTAGATCACTTTGTCTTCCCATCAACCCATCCCTCTGCATCTTCCCTCCCCACACCCCTCTACATGTCTATGGTTCTCCTAGATTATGTGTCACTAAGCCCTTCTTGGGTTCAATACATGGGTTTTACTATCTTTCACCCAAGCCTGGGATTAGGTCTTCACAAATGAGGGAAGACATTCAGCGCTAGACATTCTGGGTTTGGCTAATTTCACTCAGCATGATTTATTCTGTTGCCATTCATTTTCCTTCGAACACTACAATATTGTCTTCTTTTTCTAAAAGATGAGTGGAACTCCAATATATTAGTACCCCGTGGGAAGAATCACAGGCCGTGATTATCTCCCACTCTATGGGTACTCTTCTGAGAGTTTTGATAAATTACTCGGTTGAGGAAAAAGTTTCCAATTTGTGGCATCCCACTCATTAATTTTTAACATCAGTTTTTTCTCCTTAGGAGTCTTATTGAAGAAGTTGTTGCCAATTCCCATATGCAGGAGTGTTCATCCTAATGTTTTTCTAGTAATTATATGGTAGCTGGTCTAATTCCTAGTTCTTGATCCATTTTGTCTTGAATTTTTTGCATGATGAGAGGTAAGGATTTAATTTCTTGCACAGGGGTGTCCAATTTGTCCAAGTCCATTTTCTGAAAAGGCTATATCTCCTCCATGTTATATATTGACTCCCTTTGTCAAAGATCAGATGTTTAAGATTTGTGGATTTTCCTGAAAGTTTTTTATTCTCTTCCATTGGTCTTTCCTATTTTGATGACAGCACCATGCTGTATTTGTGAACAGAGCAGTATAGTATAAATTTAGATCAGTTATTCTGAAATCACCTGTTTAATTTCTCTTGGTTATTAATGTTTTGGCTATTCTGGATTTCTTATTGTTCTAAATGCATTTGAAATTTGATTTTTGCATATCTGTAAAGAATGACATTTGCATATTGATGCAGCTTGCATTGAACCTGTATAGTGCTTTTGCCAAAATGGCCATTTCATTTATATTAATTCTGCCCCACAAAGAACATGGAAATCTCCTCAGGTCTTCTTCTTTCTGTCTTTATTGTTTGATAAATTTCATCGTAAAGTTCTTTTACTTCTCTTACTAGATTAATTCTTAAGTATTTTTTTTCTTTTGAGGATATTGTGAATGGGACCAAGTTTCTTTTATTTTCTGTGCCCTATCATTGTTTGCATATAGGAAAGTTATTGATTTATGGGTGTTGATCTTGTAGCCTGCTGTTTTGCTAAAACTGTTGATAAGCTCAAGCGTTTTTCTGGTAGAAGTTTTGGATCTTCCAAATACAGGATCATATCATCTGCAAAAAGGGATAATTTGACTTCTTGTCTTCCCATTTTTATCCCTTTGATTTCCTTCTCTTTTTTGATTGCTCCAGGTAGGTTTTCAAGGACTATATTGAATAAAAGTTGTGGAAGCAGGCACTTTTGTCTTGGTCCTAAGTTTAGTGGAACAGCTTTCAGCTTTTCTCCATTTATTATTATAAATGCTGAGGGTTTGGCATATAAGACCTTCACATCATTATAATAGGTTCCTTTGATCTCAGTCTTCTCCAGAGTTTTGATCATAAATGGATGAAGAATTTTATCAGAGGCCTTTACTTTATCTATTGAGATGATCATATGTTTTTTGTCCTTAATTCAGTTTGTTTCATAGAAGTTACTTATGTTGAACCAGTCTTGCATCTGTGGAATGAAGCCTGCTTGATTGTAATTAATTAACTTTTTGTTGTGTTTTCGGTGGTTGTTGTTGTTGCTGAATATGGATTTACAATTAAGGGGGAATCATTTCCCCATGGTTCTATGTTTCCCCCAATTAAACTCTTGTATTAAATGGACTTCTCGTGCAGGTTGGAGGTTTCCATCTGAGTTGATTCCCCCATACTCCCTCCCTCCAGTCTCCTTGATATCTTTCCTATTCCCTTCCTCTTCCCTGCATCCCTCCCTACATCTCCAGGCATCCTAAGCAAGTTTACTTCTATTTGTGTATAAATTCATACATGTTGAGGTTATTATTACCTTAGCCATCTATAATAATATTTCCGGTTTTATTCTAGCTTCCACAAATGAGAGAATATTTGGCCCTTGAGTCTCTGAGATTGGAATATTTCACTTAGCATAATTTTTTCCATCTCCATACATCTGGTTGCAAAAGCCATAATATCATTTTCTCTAATAGCTGAGTAGTATTCCATAATATGTATGTACCAAGTTTTTGAATCAATTGAGGGGCATCTGGGTTGGTTCCATAATTTAGCTATAATAAATTGTGCTGCTGTAAACACTGATGAATCTATATCTCTATAATATGCTGATTCTAATTCTTTTTGGAAAATTCACAGGAGTGGGATAGTTGGTCTTGATGTGTTTTTGAGTGTGGTTTACTAGACCTATATTAAGCATTTTTGCGAGGTTGTTCTCCAGGGGTATGGACTGTAGTTTTATTTTTTTATGTGACTTTGTTGAGTTTTGGTATCAGAGTTATGGTTGCTCCATAAAATGTGTTTGGAAGAGTTCTGTCCTTTTCAATTTATTGCAGTAGCTGAATAAGGAAAAGTGTTAGTTACACCTCATAAGAGTGGTAAAACTTAGTGAGAAATCTATCAGGTCATGAGCTTTTCTTCTTTGGAAGGCTTTTAATTACTCTATAGATTCTGTTGTCTGTTATTAGGCTGTTTATGTTTTCAAAATCTTCCTGCATCAATTTGGGGATGTTTCATGTTTCTAAAAATTTGTTCATGTCTTCCAGATTATGTAATATACAGATGTATATTTTCAACTTCTGTTCTCATAATCCATTAGATTTCTAAAAGTTCAGTGATGATCACTCCCTTTTTGTTGGTAATTTGATTGATTTGCTTCAATTCTTTCCTTCTTTTTGTGAGATTTTCTAGGGGTCTTTCAATTTTTTTTTTAAATTTTTCAGAGAAACAACTCCTTATTTCACTGATTATTTTTATAATGTTTTTGTTCTTGAATTTGTTGATTTAAGCTCTGATTCTGACTATTTCCTGCCTTCTGCTAGGTACGGGATTAGTTTGTTCTTCCTTTTGTAGGGATTTGAGGTGGAGCATAAACTTATCTGTTCATGATATCTGATATTCTATTTTTTAAGAGAGAGGGACAGTGAGGGAGAGAGAAAGACAGAATCAACTTTGTATAGTTTTTCATGTGGCTTTCATTGATCAGACACTCTGTTGCATATGTGATACTGGGTTTTGAACCCAAGTCCTTGCATATGCCAGGCATGTGCCATAACAGCTGAGCCACCACTCCAGAACCCCCTGATATTTCATATAAGCACTCAGTGGCATGGTGGGTTCTAGATGCATTGTCTTCTGGGTGTCCTGTGTACCTGCTGGTTCTAGGGCTAGAGTCCTGGGCACATGTAGGTATGAGCCAGGGTTTGGGTGTAATATCCCCAGGGTGTTCATTTGCCTGTTGTGGCTGTGGTGTGATCTTGGACTAGAACAGTGGCTGACCAGGTTTTGGGAACAGAGTCCTCAGGGACCTCATGTCTGCCAGTTTTGGTGGAGTCCTGGGCATGCTTGGTGGCAGGGCAGGGTCCATACATGAGGTTTTCAGAGATGTCCCCCATGCCTTGGGTCTGGAGTCTTGGACACACTTATTGGTGGGGTGGGGTCTGGGTGTGCAGTCCTTACAGGTGTCTTGTTTTCTTTTTATTTATTGTATAACCATTAAAATTTCATGTTTACATGTGGCTCATGTTTAATTTTCAAAGACAGTGCTACTGTAGGAGGATGACTCCTCTAGCAGAAATTAGGCATCATTTCTCAATATCTTGGTATAGCTTTCATCTAAATAGATCATGTATTGGAAAATTGGGATTATCTTCCCCAACTCTAGTTTCAGTTCCTTGTGGACACATCATTAATCAGCCATTTAGCTTCTAGTTTTGAAGGGAAAGGCAAAGATGATTCATGTTCATTTTGTCTGTGGCATTGTGAAATGCTTCAGAAATACTAGAAAGATAGTCTAAGTGAATTTTTACAGGCATTTTCAAGGCAAAATTTACTTCAAGCAGATTTGAAGGCACAATACAGTTCCTTATGGTGAAGAAGGTTATCCAGTCCCTAAATGAGCACAATATTTGTGAAAGAATTTACCATTTGGTAAGATGACTTGACATGACCCATAAGTGAAAAATGTTTGTGTTCCAATCAGCAATGCCCATGAGTTGGTCATTTTAGAAAAAAAATATACATTTTTTAATTTCATTCTGTTTTACATACACTATGTATTTTATCAAGAGTATTTTGAAGATACAAAAATATATCCTAAGGTGGAAAATATAGATTACTATCTACAAAAAACTTTTAAACTAAGTCTACCTTTTTTTGGTATTGATATTTAATTTCCAGGCATATGAATGAATTTATGCACAACAGGACAATTCTAGATATTAAAATAACAGTTTCCCCAAAGAAGGTTGGTATTCTATTAGACTATGAAAATTGAAAGGTCTCATTTTTCTTATTTTTTATTCATTAAACATAGTCTTTCATATAGGAGGGAATTGTTACCATACATTCATGAACACATGCATAATAACAGAGCAAGCCAAGATTGATGCCAGTTCATGATCTTTGGGTTCCCCCTAATCCCATATTTCCCCTACTTTACCCCTATGTTAGTTGGGCTTCCCATGGGAGTTGAAGGTTTCCTACTGGGTTGATAACCCCCTTACTCCCTCCCTCCAGCTGTCTTGATATCCTTTTCCCACTGTCCTCTCTGCCACCCTCCCTTCATGAGCCTATAAAATTATATTGTTGAAGGCACAGTTCTCTCTGAGGATCTTCCTCTGCTAGTGTCACATTCTGTTCCTAGGAAGCAGGGAATGGATCTTCTATAGTGAAAGAAGCTACAGCACATTGAAAACTAGGGATACAAAGGTAAATGTGTTTCTAATTTTGATGGAATGGAAATTTGATGATTTTTCTAAAGGTGTAATTCGTTGTGCTGCTTCTAGCCTGTCAAATGTAATCAGATTTGTGTAATAAGTAGCTTTGTTTTAAAGATGCACTTAAATATGGGGAAATCAAGCAACTAAAAATTTCAAAGAGGACTTTTTTACTGTCCTTTTTCCCAATGCTGATTAAATAATGAGGACAAGGTTTTGATAAAATAAACGAAAGTTTTATTGCTTTGCTGATGAAGGAGAAGCACAGGAGATTCCAGTCCCATAGGCTATAATTCTAACAGTCCTGGGGGCCCATGGACCTTTAATAAAATGCTTATAAGACTATGTTCTGTGTCCTGGCAGCAGTTATAATTTACTTATATTCTTGTGTTACAGCTATTTCTTGGATCATCTGGTGCTAGTCCTGAAGTCTTTTCATTTCTTCATTCCTTTGGTGCATGAGCTGAAGGAGAGATAATTAGCCAAGGAGAAGGAATCATGTTAATCTTCTTCTTGCCATGGTTAGAAATGAGGAGAGGAAGAAAAGAAAGGAGAAAAGGAAAACAAAAGTCAGGTTTAAAATCAATCACAGTGCCAGCACATCAAGTGTTATGTACATATCATGAATTTGACCTGTTACATTTCCACCCCTGTCACCTTTTATGGAAAAAATGGGTGACTGTACATCTAAGCTGGTTTCTGGTGAAACAGGGTGATAAAGGGTTTCCTGCAATAGTAGAAGTTTACCTGTTGTACATTTTGTCTTTTGGATTTTGACAAGAAGGGTTGGAGAGGCTTGGTAGCAACCTAGAAGAAGCAGACTCTTGTACAGTAGTCAATATTTGATTGACTGTTGTACATACAGTTTTAATCTTAGTGAGGATTTTTTCTTTTTTACTGTTTTGCTATTGTCATATTTTCCAGTCTCCTACCATATTATTAGCGTCTTTAATATCCTACCATTTTGTGGGCTGAATTTAATTCTGGATCTATAGATACCCTTTTAAGGTCATAATTTAGTCACCATTTGTAAGGATTGGATTATTTTTTATGTTTTCCACGTAGACTGGTGTCTCCAGAATGCATATAATTTCTATTGGACATGCAAGTTTTTTTGCTAACTTATTGGGTCCCTTCTGCAATAAAATATAATTTATTTTCACTTTGCATTGAAGACAGGAGTATGTATGTTAGAATCAACTCCTTTAAGAGAACTCCAGTTATTTCTGAAGCATTTTGTATTCTGGTGGCATAAGCCTGACCCATTCAGATAAAGTATTTACCAGTAAATATTTTCAGGTAACCATGACACAGGGCATTGGAGTAAATTCTATTAATCAGTGATAACTATATTTTTATATATTGAGCCTTTGTGATAGACAGCCCTTTATTCTGTGATGGCTTTGAATGCAAAAGACATAGCTCTGATTCAATTTCTAGATCATCCATCAGGGGCAGAGCCCTTAAAATTGTGTCTTGACAATATTTACAAAAGTACTCTTCCCATAGTGAGTGCTCTCATAGTCTATCAAGAGCTGGTGCATGCATCAAGCAGAAGGATGAGTCCACGGGAATTCTATCACCTCTTGGCAGTGTTATTCTAAAAGTTAAATTCCATTCTTTGCCCCTCTTTATTTCTCCTTAGTATAAAACTGGTTTGTGTTGGTCAGATTCAAAATGAGGTTTTAAGGCTATGACAAAGAGTTTGTTCTTTCTGGAATTTTGGTTGCCTTATGAACAAGTGACTTCTCATGGGCACCTATGTAGCAATCATCTTGTGACTGGGACAGTGAATAAATGCTACCTGTTTTGCTATGTAACATAGCCTATATTAATTTCAATATTTTCAAGTGAATGATTAATGTCCTTATCCATAACTGCAAGGAGTTCTCTTCTTTCTTGGTTGTTCCATGTGCATGCTGTATCTTTAAAGCATATCTTGAGTCTGTGTAAATGCTTACATTTTTCTCTTTGGTCAGTCAGAGCTGTTATCAGAGAAATTAGCTTGGCTTTCTGGGTTGGTATGGTAAGTGAGAAAGTCTTTCTTTTAGTATTTGTTTTCCATAATTGCAGAGTAAATGAAATTTGGTAAAAAGTCTCCATGCTCTCTAAGGCATCATACTATATTCTTCCATTGCCATATGTTGGCAATAGGGTTTCTTAATTTAAGATGGACACGGTTTCTCTTAAGGTTGACATTTGAATTGTCTAAGAGGATGGCTTGGAGTCCCCCTTTCTTCATCATAGTCATTTGATATTCTTCCTTCAGTTTGAAAAGAACAAGAGTGGCTCATTCTTGAGTGGGTTCCTCAAACTCTTATTAAAAATCACAGATTACAGTCACACCAGAAAGGCAAAAAGATTCTCCTTTTTCTGTGTTTCAAGATGTTCTGACACAAATTACTGATAACAATATGTCTCTAGTGTATGTAAGAGAACTTCAAGGACTGTACCTTCGTTCTTTTTTGTGTATAATTTTGACACATTTTATGAATCAGGCAGGCCTAGAGCAGGACCTGTCATGATGTTTGGATTAACTTGTCAAAGAAAACTTGGCATTCAGTTGTAAAACCAAATGTTGGAATTAACCTATTAGTCCAAAATTAGGGATCCAAATATGACATGATGCTGACTGGTTTAGTCAGATTTTTATTGCTAGTTCCAAAACCTGGGGGGCGCATGGTTTCAGATGTCTCAGTCCACAGCATGCGATAGCATTCATCAGGGCCTGGAATGAAACAGAACATAATAGCAGAAGAGTGTGATGGAGGAAAACAGTTGGGAACATGGCACCAAGAAACTGAGAAAAAGGTTTGCTTGACAAGGGCAAAATATCAACCCCAATACCATGCCCCCAGGGACCCATGACCTTCAGCCACACCCTAATTTATTATAGTTCTCATCCAGGTATTCCCCATGATATAATCAACACATTGATTGGGTTAAGACTCACAATCCAATCATTCCATGTCTAAACTTTCTTGCATTTTCTCACTGATCAGCATTAGGGGGACATGATACTAGTTAATCATTACACTGACATTTCCCGAAACCCACATAATTCTCCAGGTCCTGGCTTCTTTAAGGATTATGATAACCTGCTTTTGTTCTCACATAAAAATTCAGTTTAATTGGCTAATCTGTAAATTCACAAAGGTGATTTCTTTGCAAATGAAATAATTTTTACTGGATACCTCATATCCACATTAGGTGAGGTGGTTATTGCAAAAATAGTATTTGAAAAACAGAGTTTATAAATGGTGCTGACTATAATAAATATATCATCCTTGAATAGCAAAATGATTTCTTTATCCAGTTTTAACCCTACAGCATACACTTTTGATGACTTTCATTTAAAAGAACACAAAGTTTTTCAAAGTCCTTTGGTAAGAGTCCAGAAATACTGGACAGTTTTTTTTTTGTTTTTTTGTTTTTTTTTTTTTTTGTATCGAAGTCTTGTCACTCAAAGGCAAAGAATTAAAAATTCATTTTCAGAGGTATACCAGTGAATTTTTCTTCATATCTAGCACATTAAATTTGACTTACATAGTACTTCAATTATTATGTATATGGATAAGGTACTTTGGGCTGAATATGTAAAATAATGTTATTATAGCTCTCAGGTCTTATCCAAATTAGTATTCATCAGTTTGTTTGAG
>PVKS010040104.1:0-16845 GCA_004027875.1 Aplodontia rufa | reverse complement strand
ATCATAGAGAATTGCAGTCACATAGAGTGCATTTCTTTTTGCCATAATGCTGTTCCTTTCTGTTTATATCTTCTAACTAATTCTCTGAGGTAGAAGATGATGTCTGTTATATTCTTTGTTATCCATTCACTTTGCTTCGTATAAAGTTAATAGAGTTCTGCATACGTGGCACTTAATTAATCACCAATGAAGATGGAAATAATTCTTTAATGATTATTATCATTAACTGTTCCTCATAACATCCCTAGGAAGCAGTGTCAGGATAATTACCTTGCTTTCACAGGTGAGAAATCTGAAGCCTGAAGAGGGTAGAGTCACACAGCTAAAGTCACACAGTCAGTAATTAGCAGAGCTGGGAAGAGAATTCAGCATCCCAAGTCCTGGGATTCTGTTCAAGCAAAATTATAACCACAGCCTGCCTAGAGACTCAGAGACTTGGGGAGAAATGTTCATCTGAGAGGATCAGAGGCATTTCACTAGCAGCCAAAAGCATTGAGAAGAGTGGGATCCTGGAGAGCCATTCATTTCTCACACATTAATCTATTTCAATTCTTGTGACAATGTGTATGTAAAAAGTGTTCTCCAAACACCAGACACCTTGTTAGCATAGCCTTCTGATTCACAGGTAAATTGTCTCAGCATAAAGGCCCTCCATAGCAACAATGTTAGTGAGGTTAAGGTATGAATAATTAAGAATTTATGTGGCAGACTGGAGAGGTGGTTCACTGGTAGAGTACTTGCATGGCATGTGTGATAAATTGGGTTCAATCTCCAGCACCACATATACAACTAAGTGGAGGAAAAACAGAAGCCAGATGAAAAGTAAAAACATCAATTCTCTTTCTCTAGAAGAGGAGGAGGAGGAGGAGGAGGAGGAGGAGGAGGAGGAGGAGGAGGAGGAGGAGGAAAAAGAATTTAGGTGGCACCAGTAACATGAAGTATTTCATTCACTTATCTAGCAGTATATCTATTGAATGCTTGCTACCTGCTAGGTGCTGATCTAGACATTAATTCATATAGCCACAAACCAAATTTCCTCTTTTGTGGATTTCAGAGTCTGGTAGGAGAGAGAATACAAGTAAATAAATAAAAAATAAATAATATGAGGCCATTGGCAACTAACCTAACTTGTCATTAGTCAATTAAATTATTTTAACTCTGTAAGAAGCAACGTGGATGAATAACAAAGAATATAATAGACATCATATGCTAATGTCTCATAAAATGATTTTAGGAAAACCAGGTTGAGGGAGTTTTTAATCTTTATGTAAAGTTGTCAAGAAAAGTCTTTCTAGGGAGGTGCTGAGAAAAAACCTAAGTAAAGCATAGATGTGATAATGGGGATCAGAGTAGCTGTGCCCAAAGTCCTTGAGACACCACATGCTTAGTGTGCTCACAGAACAGCAAATTGACCCGTGAAGATGGATAAAGGTGAAGAGTCTGAAAATCACTGTGGGAGAACACTGAGCAGACTCATAGGCCATGGTGAGGACTTGAAATTTTATTCAAAGTGAGTAGAGGAAGCCTTGGAAGGTTTGAGGCAGAGAAATAACCTGCTCTAACTTATGTGCCTCATTACCAGTCAGAGGGTGACTTGGACAATGAACTCTAGGGGGGTACAGAGTGGGAAAAGGGAACTTGGGGGACACTGCAGTTACTGAGATATGAGAGTAAGGTGTTGTGGAGATAGTGGATAAAGTGTGAAGATGGAATACAATTTGAAGATAAAACAAACTCATTCTCTAATTGAAAGAATATGTCAGAGATGATTCCAAATTTGTTGGCCTAAGTATCTGGGTGAATGGTGATATAGTTTACCAAAATAAAGAACACAGATGAAGAAAAACTGGGGGATAATGCAAGATTTCACTTGTGGACAAATTAAATTTCAGGTGGTTTTGAAATCTGAGTGGAACTATTCTGTTTCCAAAGGATTTGTGGATTTGAAGTTGTTCAGAAGACAAAATAGGACTAAGCATACCTTTAGAATAATGAGTATGTGATAGAAATTCAGGGTATAGAACTGGCCAAGATCATACCTTGAAAGCAATTTAGGTGATCCCTGGGACACTTCAATGTTTAGATGCTGAGAGAAGAGGGAAAGCCGGAGGAGTATGAGATCCTAAGGGACACAAAAAGTGTTTTCAAGGAGAATATGATTGCCCGTGTCAGTGCTTCTTAGAACAGAATCCAAAGAAGGCTGATAAATGACTATTTTTTTTTAATATAGAGGGATAGTGAGAGAGAAAAAGAGAGAATTAATTTTATTTAGTTTTTCATGCAGTGTTTGTTGCTCCAACATTTCATTGTGTACGTGGTGCTAGGGTTTGAACCCACATCCTTGAACATGCCAGGCAAGCACCATAACCTCTGAGTCGCCTCTCCAGCCCCTGATAATTGACTGAATTAAATATGGTAACATAGGCTTTGGTAACAAAGTCCTTGGTGATTTGACAAAAATTATTTTAGTGATGTAAGTATTCAAAAAAGAATTGGAGGGCTGGAACAGAATCTCAGTGGTTACAGCACTTGCCTGGCAAGCATGAGGACATAGGTTCAAACCCCAGCATCACATACACAATGAAGTGTTGGAGCAGCAAACACAGCATGAAAAACTAAATAAAATTAATTCTCTCTTTCTCTCTCTCTCCTCTCACTGTCCCCCACTCTCTTTAAAGAAAAAAAGAACTGGAAAAGAGATATTGGAAATAGAGAAAATTTCATTTGAAGGAGGTATTAAAGAAATGGGGCCATCACTGGGTTGTGGTATCAGGTAAAGACATATCTTACTTTTTAATGCAGGAGCTAGCATGTTGCGTTTGAATGCTAGTGGCAATAATGTACGAAAGGGCTTGCAATGTAAAATTTAGACAACAGGTTGATGAAATGATAGTGACAATTTATAGATTCGATGGTTTAGAAATGCATGTGGTTAAAGAATTCATTGGATGCATGTTGCTAGAAAGAGTAAGTTAGAAATATAAGGGATTCAAATTGAAATCTTGGTAATAGACAAAATCCAAGGGTGTAATAGGATGGGGATATTGCCTCCTTGTACACATCATGCTTGCTAATTCACTGATCCCTACAGAGGACAAATATTAGCTTTATTTTCATGGTGAATACTCAAAATGTGTCTGGAATCAAATTAAAATGTAACTAGAGCATTTCCCCATTTTGAGACTGTTTATGCTTTCTCTACGCATACCAGTCTGCAGTGGTAATGGATAGAGATGGAATCATTATGAGTAAGGGTGTGATGGAGTGACTCTAGGATTGTAGGCTATCCATCCATTCTAATAAAAAGGAAGAGGGAGTAAATGGGGTCACAGAGAGGCATATTGGCAAACATGGAAGGATCATGGGAAGAAGGAAGCTATCTTCTGAAGGCAGTTTCCTCAGGGAACTCAGAACCAATACTCCAAGGAGTTAGAATGAACTAAGTGGGGAAATGGGTAATGATCGCTAGGTAGACCTGACAGGCAGATCGAGGTTAGTAGCGGTGAATTTTAAGTGAGATGTGACTACACTTTTATATGTAGAACATTATTAGAGTTCCCACTGAAATAAAAAGAATATTAAATATGTCTGTCACCTTTTCTGGTTTATTGGCATCCAACATAATATCTTTAGGCAATGAAGGAAGGATTTTATGTACATGAAAATTGATGATAAAATTAGGCAGCCCTCATCACCACTTCTTTCTGAAAACTAGAAAGACTCTGGCACTTAAACTAATTTCTTTGCTTCTATTGAAGAGTTTTTCAGCCACAATTTTTCTTCTGTAGATATTATGTTAACAGGCTTTCATTTTATATTATCATAAGCAATAATATATGTTACATATGTTATTTATTAGGCAAAATGTAGAAGAGTAAGTTAAAAATATAACCAATTAAAAATCATCTGTGTTCCTATCACCAGTGGTAATCATTAGTAATGTTTTTAATATATTTCTTTCTGGGTAGGTCTATACAAATAGATTTGCCTCTCTCCCCATAGGGGCCATTTTTCAAAAGTTTTTATGTAATAATATATGTATATGTATATAAATGTCATTCTTTTAGCTTGTCATTTTAATAAGTTCATTTTTGTGGTATTCCCAATCATATTTGTGAACTGTTTTATCACAGAAATAACAAATTGATTTTAAAGTTCAAGTAGAGGAGGAAAAGTGTAAGAATATCTAAGAATATTTTGAAAAAAAAGGGGAGAAAACCTGTATGCCCTTAACCTAGCAATACCATTTATATGATACATACTTAACAGAAATATTAGTACTTCTATAAATGAATATTTGTATGGGGAAACTTAATGAAGCATTACTTCTAATAGTTCAAGTTTAGAAATCACCCAAATATTTTTCAATGTTTCTATGTAGATATGATGATACACTCAATTTAAAAGACAAGGTTTCCAAAATATATTGCTCCGTGAAAAATGTCATCAACTAATACGTATAACATGGTGTTATTTATGAAACTAAAAGAAGAACAAAGCTTTCTGCATTTAATTATGTATAAATAAAGTTTATAAGGTCATTATCAAACCTATTAAAAGTGGGTTAGTTCTGGAGTAAGAAATGGGACTTGGGGAAGAATACCAAAATAATAATGTGTAAAATCTTTGCATTTTTGTTCTATATATTTGTAATTTGTTTAATTTTTAGGAGAGTGTGATTATTCATTATCATTTTCATGAAATAATCATGATTATTCATTATGATGCATTTATGTTAAGCACAATGAAATGCATTTTAAAAACACTAAATGTATGAACAAAAGTGAGAATTGTAGGCAACTTTTTGGAACTTGTTATAACTAAATTTATCTAGAATCTGTGTGTTTATAGAAAAGGGGTAGCTGAGGTCTCATTGGGTAACTGAATTTTAAATTGAGGTGCAAAGGATTAGCAGATGTTAATCAGCAACATTTGAGACACAGGAAACAGCATGTGTGAAGGCTCAGAGGTAAGAAGCAGCATATGGCATATTTGAAAAATAGAACTCAAGCATTCCTGAAATGGCAGCAAGATCAATGGGAAGAAGAATATAGAATAAGATTCGTAGTATTGGAGTCCAATTCATAAAGTATCCAGTAATTAATGCTAAAATTTGGAAATCATCTTAACAGTTACTAAAGGGTTTCAGAGTTCAAGCATTGATGAGTTTAGATTAAAAATAAACTCAAATGTATTTCAGAATGAAATATGGACATGATGAGAGTGTATTTGGATAGGGAAGAGCTATTCCACACATTGTGGTCCAGGAGAAATAAGAGAATAAAATGGACAAGAATGATGGAAAAGGACTGGTGCTGCCATATTATCATCAGGGAATATATAGTACATAAGAGAGAGAGCATTATTAAAGATAGAGAATTCCTTAAATTATGATAAATTCCAATTTAGTTGACAAATAAAATTTTAATTTGTATGCATTAGTTATCATATTTAATCAAAAGAAAAAAATCATAATGGCAAATTGATATTTACCATCCAATTATGGGCAAATAAGCAAACAAGCCTTAACAATGAGAGCAACTCAATAAATAAAACCATCCAATGTGTCTATTATGAGTTTTACACCTAGTAACTTAAAAATGCATGTTTTCCACACATGAAATGAATTCAAATACATAATGACAATGTATGAAACATAATAACAAACATAATATGTATGTAAAATAACAAAAAAATCCTCACAAAACAAAAAGCAAATCACTTAAAGTTATGAGTGAAGTGGAACTGAGTTCAGCCAATTTTACTATGAGTTCTTTCAAAATTAAACCTATTTAACTTAATACACTGCATATATCAAAACCTACAATATATATAGCAACAAAATGCTAAAAAAACAATTCCTTCCAAACTAGAAAGGAACATTGTTAAAGACTAATATTTTTAAAAGGCAAAATAATGTTTCCAATCAAATAAACTTAAAAAATTGTACTCATTATATAGTTGAAGGCACCAGTAAGACGTGACAAGTAGGTTAAATTCTTCAAAAAGCCACACACACGTGCACACACACATGCACACACAGAGGAATGCTGTAATTAATTTGCTTAATAGATTCATAATTTTTCAATAGCCTTCAGGCAATATCCAACTGAATCTACAGCAAACAGTTTGTATGACAGTGTTCCACAATTTACAAAGTTGCCACATAGCTTAAAGATAGTGAAAAACTGTTCCCAATGATAATATGATTCAGCCAATCTTTAGTTTTCCCTTGAAGACACCCAGTAATATTTTTGGTCCATTTCAAACACTTTTTAAATTTTTTCCTACATGTTTCTTAAATTAAGATAATTAGCATTTCATTTTTCAAGAAACTTGATCATGAGCATTTGTATTCCATATTCACCTTAGGCCAGTAGTGATGTTATTGATCACATGGAAACCAAAGACTCTAATGTGCTAAAGTTGCAAAATTTTAGGTTAAGATAACATGTGACCATAATGAAAGTATAACTGAAAATATTTTTACATATTATATGTATTCTTTTCTTTTAGCACAAACCATTTACCAAATAATTTTGCTAATTTTTAGCTCAAAATTTTCTTATATATGTAGAAAATATAAAACCTTAAGAGTTTATATATTGCAACCATTTATTCAAATGAAGAATCTTGAAAATATTAAATGACATTAGTTTTGTGTGTTATTACATGCTTAAAACATAGAAAAATTTAATTGCAAAAGCAAATAATGTGCCAAATTAATGAAATCAAAGAAAGGCTTTTAAAAGTTCATTCTGTCAAAGATGACTTACTTGACATTATTGTAAATATAATTTGAAGTCTGTTTCAAATATTAATATTGTGATAAAATTGTAATTTTTTGACTTAGCAGTGAATTTACTGCTAAGAGGAAAACTGGAGAAACAGACCCAAATATGACCAATTGCTCAGGTTTTTTTTCTTATAAAATATTCCATTTAGAATATCCATTTCCTTCTTTTGATGAGGAAAATAGTGTAGTAAAATAAGAATAGTTTAGGAAAGTTTTCTTCATATAGAAACTTCTTTAGTAATTTCTAGCCTTCAAGCTAGAAATTTCATTTCTCTGAATATATTCCAAAGAATTCTTTCACAGGTACACCAGTAGAAAAATTATATAACTGTTATAGCTTCATAGTTTATAAATATAAAGCAAGACATTGGTAATAATCTAAATATCTTGCTTCAGTCAGCTTTTGGTCGTTCATGAACAAAAGACCTGACAAGAACAATATAGAAGAAGAAAGGTTTATTTAGGGCTCTTGATTTCTGAGGTTTCAATTCACAGACTGCCAATTCCATTGCTCTGAGCCTGAGATAACGCAGAACATCACGGTAGAGTGGTGATGGAGGAGGAAAGCAGCTCAAGTTGTGGCCATCAGGAAGGAGAGAGAGCTTTACTCACCAGGAACAAACTATATACCCGGAAGTCTCTTCCCCAGTGATCTAACTCCTCCAGTCACACCCTACTTGCCTACAGTTATCACCCAGTTAATCCCAATCAAAGAATTAATAACATTCATCAGCTTATCTCTCTTAATCTAATCATTTCACTCTGAACATTTTTGCCTTGGCTGATGCATGAGCTTTTGGGAGATAATACATATCTAAACCATAATATGTCTATTGACAGGAAATTTGAAAAGTGGGAGTATACATACAAAATAAGATTTCACTTAGCAGTAATACATTTATATGGAGGGCTGGATGTAGCACATGGATGAGCCTCCAGAACATAAAACCAAGTGCATAAAGCAAAATGTAGAACAATATACACTGCTGTGATATGTACAAAAATTAAAATCATAAACTATTTATATATTCCCTGAAAAACATACATATGTGTAACAGAACTTGAAATCCAGGGTAACAACCAAGACCAATTTTAGAGGAGTCAACAGGGACAGAATCAATGTTGTCTTGTTGTATCTCTTAATCTAGGAGATAGGCACATGGATTTTTATTATATTAGTTCTTTATATATTTCTGAAACACTTTAAAATAAACTTTGTAGAATATCCCTCTTCCATCTCTAAGTATGTTCATGTCTGCAGGTGATGCTGGAACCATAGCAATGTTCCTGAGACTATGAGAGATGCGATGTAGCTGAGGATAAAGTCAGCAAAGAAATGTTGCAAAGAACCTAAGGACTCGATGACTTCATTGAGTCCCTAGAATTCATTTTTATAACAGCATTATTGAGATGTACTTAGCATACTAATAATTCACTCATTTAAATTGCACAATTCAGTAACTTGTAGTGATTACAGAGTTGTGAAGCCATCACCACTTTTAGAACACTTTAACATTCTCTTCCCATTTTTCTCCCTAAATCCTCTCTGAAGAACTAAGAAACCATGAACTAATTCTTCATATCTATAGATTTTCCTATTATGAACATTTCATATCAATGACTTTATACACCTCATAGTCCTTAGTGACTAATTTCTTTGCTAACATGGTTTCACAGTTCATCCATGTTGAAGTACATAGCCATGATCTATTTCTTCTTATCACTAAATAATGCAGTGCATGAATCTACCATATTTTATTTATTCCTAAATTGATGGACAATTGAGTTCCTTCCACATTTTAGCTAATATAAATTAGATTACTATGAACAATGTATATGAAGGAATCATGTGAACATATCTTTTCAATTCACTTGGTACCTCAGAGGGAAATAGTTGAATCACCCTGATGACTAATGAGTCTAAGTTTTCAAAATTTTACTTCAGAAAGTACTCTTCATCAAAAGGCACAACTAAAAAATCTGACAAGAAGCCATAGGCTAGAAGAAGTTGAAACAAATATATTCTACAATAGATTGGCATTCAAATATTTAAGAACGTCTATGAAAAATAAATATTTTCATAGGCTAAATATAAGTAAATATGTTTCTTTTATACTAAAAATAATTTGAATTCTAATTCTTACCTTTTTTCTTTCTTTTTTTTCTTTTTGTACCAAGGATTAAATCTAGGGGCACTTAACCACTGAGTCACATCCCCAGCCCCATAACTTATCTTTTCTAGGACTTCTAATGAATATTCCTGGTGACTTTTTTTATTCCAATTCTCTTTATTTATCTTAGAGCTATAGAGAAGTTGAATTTGTGTGTAATCTTCCTCATTAGTGCTTTTGTGTTAAAGATAACTGCCCAATCAAGGCCCTTCTCTAACAAAATACAGTATCTAGAACCTTCCCTGGATTGTCAAGTCTCTTGAAACTCTCAACGTGAAATAGTGAAGTGATTAAGTTTATGTTTTCTAAATCCCTCAACTTTCATTTGAAACCCAGTTCTATTGTTTCCTATCATTGGAACCTTCCCCAAGATACTTACCAATTCAGTTTCTTCATCCATAAAACAAACCAGTAATTATGCTTTCAACTTCTGAAGTGGGAAGTTAATAAGAAAGAATATGATTTCCAAGCACAGTTTCTGTCATACAGTAAGCATTTAATGAATATAAGTGCCTATGTATGCATATTGTTTTTATTATCTTTATTTGTTACACTTGAATTCTAATTTGGAGCACAGTGCTTATTACATATTAATTGCTCTCCACAAATATGTATAATGAATGAGTAAATTTTTCCTCCCAAGACAGAAGGAATATACCTTATATTTTTATCTTTGTTAAACCCTGGATTTCACAACCCAAATTATCCATTTTACAAGACTAATTTGAGGAACCTACTGAAGGAAGATGTGCCCAATGACAAGTCATTACTTTGGGGACAAGGGCCAAGTTCTGTCCTGAATCTCTCATTGTTATATCAAGGAGGAGACATTTCATGTTTTGTTTCTTTTCCATAAACTTTGATGTCATCTCTTCTAACTTCCCTTGCATGGTGAGAAGGCAATATTGAATCCATGGATTTATTTCCTTTAGAACCACCTGGCATTGCTTTTATTTGAGTTGCTCCTTCTGGAGACTCAACAAATTCACCAAGTGAAGGAAAAACTAATTCTCTGACCAAGAAAACTGCTGAAATAAAGCCACACATTCTTTCTATACCCACTGGTATAACACAGAGCCATCCTGAAAAAATGCTGACCCTCTGCTGCTACAATCCATTACTGTCTGTGGAGTGGGAGTCTGGGATTCAAACTCTGAGTTTATGGTGTTCTTACATTCCTGGTTTTGTGTGTGTTCCATTTGATTTTTGAACTTGTGGACTGATATGATTTAAGACGGTAATTTTAGCATTGTCTTTTAGGAATAAATTATGATTGTATTGAAGCTTTGCTTTCTCCCTACACATATTTGGGCATATAATAAAATATAAAAAGGGATCCTTTCAAAATGTGAAATGGTTCTGCCTTGTCCTCTGAACTCCTGATTCTAAGCAATTGGAGAGATTAGATGGATATTTCTTGGGCAAGCATAGTACTGAAACCTCAGAATTGTATAAGAGAGTGAATGAAAAGGAAACACTGAATCTGTAGTAGGGAAAGTCTCAGCAGATCCCATCTGTCTCTGTCTCTCTTCCAGGTGCTCCAGATCTCCCTCTGGGACTGATGCTGTCTCTATCCTGCCAGTTCCATAAGCTCATTAAGTCCTTTGGGTAGAATGGGGATGAATCCCTCTAATGTTTAGCCAAAATATACTTGTAGCTTTCCAAAAAGAATGCTTTAAGGAAAAGAAAAGAGGAGAACTAAAACAAGAGAAAACTACTCCCTCCCCTAAAAGAATAGGAAAAAATGTATAAATATATAGGGGTCAGAGGTCATGGTGGTAGCTTAACTCTTTTCAGTGGAGCTCTAGATTGACTGGGTGCCTGAGCCCTGGCAGGGACAAACACTTTCTTTCCTCTCTTACCTGGAACACATGCATTTATTTCAAACCTCTGTTTGCCCTGGCTTTAAAAAAGTGTTCTGTCTGAGGTATTTCCTAGTCCATTTCCTTTTAAAGTCCTTGACCTGAATGGTAGGTGCACCCTTGTGGCTCCTCTTAGTTGGTCTTGCTTGACTCCTGGATTCACTTCATTCTAACTGTGTGATTCTTCTAGGTGGAAATTCTGTCAACTCTAACAGACTAAAACCTGTCTTGAAGGGCTGTTACAAGAATTATTGATTTCATCTTCAAATTTATTTATATAGGATCTGGCAGAATATAGGAATCAGGGCAATGACAGACATTTTGATTACTATTAAATGTTTCCAGCCTCTAAATTCTAATGCACAGGTATCTGACACATTATTATAAATCATTTCCAAGTATCAGTGCTTCCTATTATTTTAGGTTCTCAAGGAGCTGATATCCATAAAGCTTCTTTCATAGAGTAAGAGGCACAGTGGGCATTTAAGTCTGTCCTTATAAGATAGCAATGTGCACCATTCTCTCCTCAGAGGTGGTGGGGCACCTACAAATACTAAGAGAATGGCCTTCTGTTTTTATGAGGACTTGGTTACTTATCAGACTTAGAAAGGAAAACACATATGTAAGGAGTAAAATTATGCATAAATTCTACTTCTCTCTTCTGGTTCAATTTACCAATACTATGTTGTCTAATTCACATCCAAATGTCACTTTTCTATATTCAATTGTCATTGACTATTAAGGACTGGGTGGTGTAATAAACAATGTGTTACACTATATTAGGTTTAACTGAGTCCAACTACTTTGGGCTTGAGTGGTAGTGGAAGGGCTAGAAGAAAAAAACCCAGATCTGAAATTCCAGGAAGAAAACGTAAACTGAAGCCCAAAACTAAGTCTAGAAGAAGGCAACAGATAGTAGCCACTACCTAAGTTAGGCAGGATACTGTAGATACATTTTGGTCAAGAGAAAAGCAGTAGTCATCAGGGAAAAGAAGATATTAAAGAGAAATAGTGTATATTTAATATAGAAGGAAGTCTATAAGAACTTCACGGTTGGTGAAAAGAACATAAGTCTAGTACTGAGATCAGCATTTCGTCTTTTTTATTCCCTAGGTATATGATTATGAACAAGTCACTTCACTCTTGTAACTTGCATTTTTCTTACCTATAAAAAAATGAGTGCTGTTTATTAACCTTCCTTCCAAGGCTCAAGTGACATAACAAAAATAAAGCACTTAATGAACAATTAAATACCATAAGAGATGAAAGTACCCTGTGGATTGGATGTCACATGCTCACATATTTTGTTTCATCCAAATGAGACATCCAACTCATGGAGTGACAGAAAATATAATGTTCTGGATATCCTTGAGACCTTGAAAGCTCAGGAACCTCTGAGTCACCAGTACTGGAAAATACCAATGGGCTGATCATTGGAGTTTATAGCCTCCCCTCTGCTTAAGTTTCAGACCTGGCAGCTCAGAATATGATTAATCAGGTCTCAGGGCTCAGGAAGCAGATTGCCACATCTGGCAAAATCTGACAAAATCTTTGCAATCAGATTAACAAAGCAGTGAACCGATGTCTTGTCACTGGGGCATAGGCATGCAGCATCGTTATACAGACAGTTCATTAGCATGGCGACCGTGTACCTCCGTACAAGAACAGAGATTTTAGCTGTGTCAAGGCAGCACAGTCTACTGAAGATGCAGAGGTAAATAACGTGGTGAAGGCATTGTGAGAGCAACTGGTAGCAATTAGGAAGCTAGCTCTTGCCATCCCAAGCTCAGCTGGAAGAGAAACAGTTCTGGCCACACCATTGCTTTTTCCTTTTGAGTTCTTTCACCTTTGCTTTAGTAAGGTACATTCTTGAGTGACTTTTTTTTACCCTCTTTCCTTTCATTCTTTTCTCACTTGGTACTTTGGAGATCGCTGGGGTGGGACAGTGGTGGATGTGACAATTTTGTTTGGTTTTGTTCTTAAAGGTATCAACATTACCTTTTGATATTAGTTATCTTCTTTGAGCAGTCCAAGATATATCCACCTCCCAGCACCTCCTTTCTCTCAAAGCCCCATTCTTCTCACTGCGTGGATGTCCTCACAGATGGTACCATGCAGGACCATTCTTTGCACCTGCATCAGATCACTGCCCCAAGCATAAGTGCTTTTTCATGATTTTTATTAAAATGCCTAGGAAAAGATTTAAAGTCTGAGCTCCAGTCGAGGTTATTCAAAGGAGTCATTTGCTGAGCTCTTCTAATTTTTGGTTTCTTCTTTCTAAAAAATGGCACTTATAGGCAGAGGAAATGCTAATCCCTGTTTCATCTGTTGACCTTCACAGCATTAAAAAGCAATGGGTTTCTGTGTGCATTCTGAGCCTGTGACTGGCTGGTGATCTCAGTCCCAGTGTGTTTCACAGACGTGGTGGCCTTAGACTCAGAAGGAAGAAGGACACAGTGGGCCTCCTGAGGCATGTTAGAGTGAGCTGTACTCTCCAATCTGTTTTCGTGCTTATTTCCATGGTCACCATCCTTGAGTGCCTAGCTCCCTTAGAGAAACAATGACGGGGATAGAAGAGGAACTATCGCTTTCATGCACATAGAAAGCCTCACCTCAACCAATACAATGTCTATGAGACATACTCATGGTCCCACGTCAGGTTCCCCAGGAAGGACATTCTGAGACAGAGGTTTATGTGTGGGAACTTCGTTAAAAACCGCTCCTGAGGGGCTGGAGCAGTGGCTCAGTGGTTACAGTGCTTGCCTGACAAGTGCAAGGAACGTGAGTGTCAAATCCCAGCACCACGTACACAATGAAGTGTCAGCAACAAAGGCCAAATGAAAAGCTAAATAAAAGTGAATCTCTCTCTCTCTCTCTCTCTTTCTCTCTCTCTATCCTTCTCTCTTAAAAAAGAAAACTGCTCTTGAGATAATACTCATGGAACATAAAGGAAGGAATCGGGGTCCAAAAGAAGGAAAACTTTGGCTATGATAAAATCTCAACAAAATTTTAGCTAATCCACAGGTGAAAATGGGGCTACTAGTCGGTAACAGTCACCCCACACATCGTGGGTGAGAGGCCTTTATACCTCTGTTGACCAGTCAGTGACTGTGGGCTGCCTTGAAGAAAGGGTATCACTTTCAAAGAGGCAACTCTACCTACCCCAGAGAAATTTCGGGGATGGACAGAAAAAACTGTATAAATGGTAGATTCTTTACCTTTTCATAGTATAGTCATTTTCCCTTTTGGAATTATCTCGATCTTTGCATGTATCACTTACAGAATGCTTTGTATTTCACAGGCATTATCTCATGCATATGCCCCCCTATAATGTTTAGTGAAGCAAGTGAGGCTGATATCTGAATTTTAAAGAAAAAGCAATGGAAATTTTGAAACTGTTTCTCTTCACCCCCTTCTTGCATAGTCTTTAACAAATTATAATCTCCATGGGACTTATCTTCCTCTTTAAAAAAATGAAGTGTGAAGAGCATACCTGTTTACCATTTCAACCCCACCTCAGGATCTATGATCGTGTTCCTTGCACAGATTTGTGTGTTTGCTGAGTGCAGGAGCCACACTCAGCCTCCATGTCCTGTGGACTACAGTTTTGTCATTTTACTGCCCTGATAGGACCATCGCCGACAATAGGACTCTGCTCTGAGTTTGTGGAAGGACAACATATGAAAGAAGTAAGATGCCTTTCAAGAAAATGTTCCCAGCCAAACGGGTCCTAGGAGCATTTCCAATGGCGTGACTAACCGTGAGTTTCATTTCATGTTGCATGTGCTTTGAGGTATTTTTTCCCTTTGAAATAGAGTTGTTTGTGCTCCAAAAGTGGAGTCATGTGGAGCAGACTTGACAGAATTCTATGCAGCACTTATGCCTGGATTTTTGATGCCAGTTGTTGGTATAAGACTTTTATTTGGATATGCATGCTGTTCTCTAAATTTAACTTACTCTGTTGGTGAAAAACAAAAGCCATTGACGTCTAACATGAGTGTTGGTTATTCTGAAATTTTATTCCTGTCCTCTGGGTATTCCAGTTGCTCTCTTCCCAAGTGAGAAGGTTTGCAGAACCACTCTCACCCATGGGTACCATCCTTTCTCCCTATCCATAGGGGTGACATTTAGCCTACCAATTTTCTTACAATTTCAGCCAGCATTGAGTGCCCAAGCAAATTACCTGAAAATGAGGGGTTGGATCTGACCCAAGTCAGACCTCATCAGCATTGGACAATGCAGTACAAGGTGGGTGAGAAACAGGCAGGACACACGGAAAACGGTCCTAGAGAAAGAAGACCAGTGAAGCAGAAAATGAGTACATCACCAGGTTGTTTGGCCCCAATTTCACACACTTACAAGCTGCTTATTGCAACAACGTGAGGCTTCCCAATACACTAAGTGTGCCATTTCTAGTCCTATACTTCTGATATTTTGGGAAACCTGGCTGTGTTGTACATAAACTTTGATTTTAGAAAAAGGAAGAGGAAATATGTCATAGGACCATCAATTGCAAGGAGACTGCTGCTGGTCCCCTCACATGAAAGAATACAAACCAAATACAAACCAAAAGGGGAAGCTCTTCGGCTCACACCTTTGTCTGTCTGAATAACTGATCTCGGAAACCTGGGCTGTGCCTCCCACTACGAGATTTGTATAAACTTTTTTCAACATCCCACACTGTATTTTCAGTCCTTACTTAAAATACTTCCTTAAAAATCTTCATTTTTGGCTCTTACATTTCTTGGAGAGAAATTTTAAAAGCATAATATTGATTTAAATTGCATTCTTTGATACATTAATCTTTTTCATTATTTTGTATTCAAAATATTACTGAATGGTGTATTTCCCATTATGGGAGGGAATCCAAGTGTTCTAGTCACAGTTCAGGTTGATAATAAATATGGACCTTAATCTATGTCCCTTTTTAATGTTCTGTAGTGGAATGAGCTGAAAGGAAAACATCAGAGAAAGATATAGTCTTTAGGTTCATGTTCTGCCACATTTTGTGAAGATGGGGAGGCACAATTACTTCTCATTCAAATTATAGCATTTGGAGATAGGATAAGGGGAATTAAATGACAGATAGGCATATAGAGCTAACATGATAGCAACAGTGCACATGGGCTAATAATAACAGTGCCAGTTATACTGCTCAGGTCCATTCTTTAGAATGAGAAAAGTATTCTTGGAATGTTTGATAGTCTGGTGTATGCCAGACAAATGAAATTACATATAACATTTATGCCTAAAACCACCAATGTTAATCCTAACTATTCTAAAATGTCTCCCTTTCTTAAATCTACCTAACACTCTTTCTGTCTTTAGGACTATTGCAACCATCATTCAGTTATCAGGTCTGTCCTATCGAAACTAATGGACAATAAAAACAAGTAAAAGAAACCCATGATTTTTGAAACTGAAAAATACTTTTACCCTCAGTTTCCCCTCTAGCTACTCCTTACCTCTTTTCCATTCAGAGTGAAATTCATGAAAACAGTGTTCTTTCACGTAAAATGTTAATAAAAGGAGAAATTGGGGATAAATGGGTATTCTCTGTGCTATCTTTGCAATTTTACTGTAAATCTAATACTTATAAAATTAAAAGCTCATTTTTAAGAAACCACAAGCATTATGTTTCACGTCTCCATCTTCAACTCCCACTCACTACTCAACTACTTATTCACTCAGCATTAGATTGAAATTACAGTCTAAAACATAACCAAGAGCGTCTGTGTTGATAAATCTAATAATCACTCATTACATTTGGTTCTAAAATGTTCTCCAAAAGCTCATGTGATAAAGGCTTTGCCTCAAAGCAGCACTATTCAGAGATAGGGTCTTTGGAAGGTTGCTTGATTATCAGGCCTCCAACCTCATCAATGGGTTCATGGAGTAATGGGCTAGGAAGTGGTGGAAGCTTAGGAAGTGGGGCCCAGTGGGAAGAAGTAGGTCTTTTGGGGCACATCCTTGAGTGTGTGTCTTTTCCCTGAGTCACTCTTCTCCCACCCTCTTT
>PVKS010040103.1:0-16841 GCA_004027875.1 Aplodontia rufa | reverse complement strand
TGGGTCTCCTGTTATTCCATATGAACTTGAGAATTGCTTTTTCTATATCTCTGAAGAATCCCATAGGTATCTTGATGGGGATTGCATTGAATCTGTATAGAGCTTTGGGTAGAATGGCCATCTTTATTATATTGATTCTGCCTAACCATGAGCATGGAATGTTTTTCCATCTACTCAGGTCTTCTGTAATTTCTTTTCTTAGTGTTTGATAATTTTCTTTGAAGAGGTCCTTAACATCCTTTGTAAGGTTAATGCCCAAGTATTTCATTTTTTTGGACATGATGGTGAATGGGAGAGATTTCCTGATTTCTTCATTTGTGGATTTGTTGCTGGAGTAAAGAAATGCTAATGATTTGCTGGAGTTGATCTTGTACCCAGCTACTTTGCTAAAATCACCTATAGGCTCTAGGAGTTTTCTGGCCGATGTTATTGGGTCTTCTAGGTATAAAATCATGTTGTCTGCAAATAGAGATAACTTAACTTCCTCTTTTCCTATACGAATACTTTGATTTCCTTGTCTTGCCTGATAGCTCTGGCAAGGGTTTCAAGGACTATATTGAACAAGAGTGGGGAAAGCGGACAGCCTTGTCTTGTACCTGAATTCAGTGGAAATGCTTTCAGTTTTTCTCCATTGAGGATAATGTTGGCTATGGGTCTGTCATAAATGGATCTGACATAGTTAAAGTATCTTCCCTTGATCCCTATCTTTTCCA
The DNA here is from genome assembly GCA_004027875.1 of Aplodontia rufa. Classification (NCBI taxonomy): domain Eukaryota; kingdom Metazoa; phylum Chordata; class Mammalia; order Rodentia; family Aplodontiidae; genus Aplodontia; species Aplodontia rufa. The sequence continues at coordinate 16,128 of PVKS010040103.1, read as the reverse complement.
AAGTTTTGAGCATAAAGTGGTGTTGAATTTTATCAAATGCCTTCTTTGCATCAATTGAGATGATTATATGATTTTTGTTTTTAATTCTGTTTATGTGGTGAATTACATTTATTGATTTGCATATATTGAACCAGCCTTGTTTCCCTGGAATGAAGCCCACTTGATCGTAATGGATTATCTTTTTAATGTGCTTTTGTATTCGATTAGCTAAAATTTTATTAAGGATTTTTGCATCAATGTTCATCAGGGAAATTGGTCTGTAGTTTTCTTTCCTTGATGTGTCTTTGTTGGGCTTTGGAATCAGTGTAATGTTTGCTTCATAAAAAGTGTTTGGGAGTGTTCCCTCTCTATCAATTTCCTGGAAGAGCTTGTAGAGGATCGATGTAAGCTCTTCTGTGTAGGCTTGGTAGAATTCTGCCATGTATCCATCCAGACCTGGGATTTTCTTTTTTGGGAGAGCTTTGATTGCTGCTTCAATTTTGCTTTCTGTGATAGGTTGGTTGAGGTTTTCAATGTCCTCCTGTGTTAAAGAGGGGATGTTGTGTGTGTCCAAAAACCTGTCCATGTCCTAGAGGTTATCAAATTTGGCAGAGTATAAGTTTTCAAAATAGGTTCTGATAATCTTCTGTATCTTGGATGAGTCTGTGGTGATATCCCCATTTTCGTCTCTGATTTTGTTGATTTGTTTCATTTCACTCTTCCTTTTGGTGAGTTTGGCAAGGGGTCTGTCAATTTTGTTCACTCTTTCAAAGAACCAACTCTTGGATTTGTTAATAGATTGAATAGCTTTTTTGTTCTCAATTTCGTTGATTTCAGCTCTGATTTTGGTGATTTCCTGTCTTTAGTTAGGTTTAGGGTTGGACTGTTCCTCCTTTTGTGGTCGTTTGAGTTGAAGCATAAGGCTATTAATCTGATCCCTTTCTAGATGTGTGCACACAGTGCTATAAATTTACCTCTTAAGGAAGACTTCATACTGTCCCAGAGGTTTTGGTATGTTGTTTCCTCATTCTCATTCAAGTCCAAGAACTTCATAATCTCTGTTCTCATTTCCTCTTTTACCCATCCTTCGTTTAAGAGGTAATTATTCAATTTCCAAGTATTTGAACAGTTTCTGTTGTTTCTCCTGTTGTTGATTGCTAAGATCATAACATTATGATCTGACGGAATACATGGGATTATATCTACTTTTTTATATTTGCTGAGATTATCCCGGTGAACTAGGATGTGGTCTATTTTAGAGAAGGATCCATGGGCCAATGAGAAGAAGGTAAATTCAGCTGTCTTAGGATGGAATATTCTGTAAATGTCTGTTAAGCCCGATTGTTTAATAGAGTAGTTCAGATTGGAGACATCTTTGTTGATTTTTTGTTTTGATGATCTGTCTAGAGTTGATAGTGGTGTGTTGAAGTCCCCCAGGATTATTGTGTTGAGATCAATGAGGGGATTAATGTCCTTAAGTATTTTTTCCATATATTTGGGGGGGTTGTAATTGGGGGCATAAATGTTGATTATCATTATATCTTCTTGATGAACTGTCCCTTTTAGTATGATAAAGTGATCCTCTTTGTCCTTTCTGACTAGTTTTAGTTGGAAATTAGTTTTGTCAGAAATTAGAATCACTACACCGGCTTGCTTTTTTGGGCCACAGGCCTGGTAGACATTTTGCCATCCTTTCACTTTCAGCCTGTGTCTATTTTTGAGTGTCAAATGTGGCTCTTGCAGGCAACATATTGTTGGATTTTGTTTTTTGATCCAGTGAGCCAGTCTGTGTCTTTTAATTGGGGCATTGAGACCATTCACATTTAAGGATAGAATAGATATGAGAGGCCGATTCACAGACTTTGTATCTATTACAAAATTTTGAGTCATCTTGAAAGTCAGTTTTTGTATAGTAGGATTATTAATTCACCCTTTTTAAGGATTTATCATATGGTTGGCATTATCTTCAAAATGGAGAACATCTTTGAGAATGCTCTGTAGAGTGGGATTAGTATTCACGTATCTTGCAAGCATGAGTTTATCGTTAAAGTATTTAATTTCCCCTTCACATCTGAAGTGGAGTTTTGCCGGATATATTATCTTTGGTTGAAAGTTGTTATTTTTTTAACACTTGAAAGATATTGTTCCAAGCTCTTCTAGCCTTCCTTGTTTGTTCTGAAAAATCCATAGTGATCCGAATAGGTTTGCCGCTGAATGTGATTTGGGGCATTCCTCTAGCACCTTTTAGAATACTCTTTAATTTCTCTGTTATTCAATTTGTAAATGATATGTCTTGGTGAGTTTCTCCTCTGATTAGGTCTATTTGGTGTTCTATAAGCATCTTGGATGTGGTATTCCAGATCAATAGCAAAATGAGGGAAGTTCTCACTTATGATTTCACTTAGAAGGTTCCTGAATCCCCTTGTTTGCTGTTCAGAGTATTCCTCCAGGCCAATGATTCTCAGATTATTACGCCTCATCTCATCAAATATTACTTAGAAGTTCTGATTATGTAAAATAAGCTGTTTATCTTGTTCTTCTTCTTTGATTTCTACATTGTTTAGGTGATCCTCATTATCCGATACTCGTTCTTCAAGCGCTGAAGTTCTATTTTCAGTGGAGTTTACTCTGGTGTTTGTGTCTTCCAGTGAAGATTTGAATTGGTTAACCACGTTTTTCAATCCAGATAGGTCTGCTACATCATTTTTCAGAATGTTGATATCCTTGTACAGCTGATCTTTCATCTCCTGGAATTGATCCTTAATTTCTCTGTAGAATTTGTCTCTCATCTCTTGAAATTGCTCTTTGATCTCTTTCCTTATTTCCTCTCTCAACTCTTTGATTGCATTACTAATCATAGTGCTGACACAATGTCTTTGGTTTTCATCTAGGGCCCCGGGTATGGGGTTCTTAGGTGGAGAGGTCTGGGTTTGAGAGTTATTTCCCACTTTCCTCATTTTCTGAGTCAGAGAGTTTGTCTTTTATTTCAGCCTTGTTACTCTTGTTGGAGAAATTGGAGCTTCTTATGACTTTGCTTCATTGCAAAGAGGAGCTATTTGGTTAATATAGACCTAAAGATGCCAGACGGTTCTGTGAGAATTTGAGAGGCTATAGGTATAAATACTAGTCCGTTTCAACTAAAACAGATGAGCTGATGCTTAGCATCAATAGTGGCAGCTTCTTTGAAAGAACTCTCACTGTGTAGTATGATACCAAGCAAGTAGCCATTTTGAGGCGTGTCAATTTCTTCAGGTATTAGGGTCTCTCTGAAATTGGGGAGAAGGGTTGACTAGGAAGTCAAGGAAGTGAATTGGGGAGGTATAAAATCACACCTGTTATAGAGCATAGGGGAACTAGGGATTAGATGGGGGAGTAGGTTATTCCATTAAGACTAAGGAAAACATAGGTTGGGGTGTGGGTAGGGTAAAGATTTGGGGTGAGAATGAGAGAAAGATGCTTACATTTAGGGATTACTAGAGTACAGTGGAGAAAAAAGTTAGCAGTAGGGTTCAATAAAGAAATAAGAGCCAATCACCAATACATACACACAGATAAGTATTTACATCCACCGACACCAAAATTCAGTATTAATCATAAGGCAAGAAAGGAGCAGAGGAAAAAAAAGGAAAAGAAAAAAAACCCCAAAAACCCAAAGTTAAGTTAAAAATTAAAAAATATTATTTTCCAGCCGGATTCCCATTAAAAAAAAATTAAAAAATTTAAAAAAAATAATGAAAGAAAAAAATGAAGAAACAAAAAAGAAAAAAGCCCCACAAAACTAGTTGGTACAGTTCTGAGATTTTCTGACCCTTAGATCAGTAGTTATGTATCATGTGGTGGTGCGATCAAATCTGACATCAAGCTGGGGATTCTTCGGAGTTGAGCTTGTTTGGGGAGAAGCAGATTGGTTGAGTCCGGTGGCCTGGATCTTCTTAGAGGATCTCCTCAAATTTTTCTGTTGCAAAGGGGTATTCAGCTCTCCCTGGGCTGTACTCCTGAGATGATTGCTTTCTGCCAATCCACACTCTAAATATTTCTTGGACCTGGGGCTCAGAAGTTGTAGACATTCAAGTTGATCCTATTGTAGATGCGTGGGTCTCTGACTGATCCAAGGAGAGTGGCTAGCCTGAGACTTGCTTCCTCAGGATCACTGGTGACCTACTCTGCGTGTCTTGTGATCTTCTGGAGTCCCAAGAGCTGTTCTGTGGGGTTGAGTGGGACCCTCAGAAAATGGACCAGATCGTGCTAGTGCTTGTGTGATTCTCCGTTGCAAGCACTAGGAGGAACCCTGCTAGAGAGGTCCAGGCCTATACAGCCTTGGCTATGCGAGGAGCTCAGATGCTAAGGTGAAGCCTGAGCAGCCCCATATATTCAAAGCTTCCTGAGGCAGATTTCAAGGAGAGGCTAAAGCAGAGGATCCCTATAGAGGGATGCTCCCTGCTGTAGCAAGCTCTGTTCAAAGGCTCCTCCTATTTGGGTGGGAAGTGGGATGAACCAAAGGGCAGAAGGTGGCCAACTGAAAGGTTTGGGAGCTGGAGAGGTGAATTGCAGTTTGCTACAGCCCCCTAGGCAGATGGCCAGTTGGTGGGCGGGGGCGGTAACTTCTGTTTCTGGTCGTGGGGACTGGGGCCCTGTAACTCTGCTGGGTGTCCCGCCCCACCCTCAGGGACACGCCTTGCCCTCAGGGACAAGTCACAATGGCGACCGGCTACAGCACAGACAGCTACGAGTTCACTAATGTGAGCAATTAATTCCCAGCACTTTATGCAAGATTAGGTAAATTACGAGCAGTCAGATCAGGGAGTTTGCAGCCGGCTGGGTTAGGGTTCCATGGTTAGGAAACTCGCTCCCTTGCTCTGTTTTAGATTATGGTTTTTTGATCATGGCGGCTGAGACCCCAAGAGTGTTTTTTGCTGAGCAGCCAGCCCCACCCTCAAGGCAACGTCACAATCGGGCGCCAGCTGCTGCCGCTCGCAGGAACAGCTGTAAGATCGCTAATGTGAGCAATTAATTTCCAAACTTAATTTCATGGAAATGAAGAGCAGTCATTTATTCAACTACAAAACATTAAGTGATAAATACATTCCCATCTGAACCTGTCCTTTGAGCATACATGGAGCTTTTTAAAAGCAAAGTAGACTGTCCTTATTCACAGATGATTCTCTAGGTGACTAATGATCAATCTTTTCATTATCAGACTGTAACTCTTTAGAGTGCATAATATTTAGAAAGTCGAATTATTTTTGCTCAGAGTATGGTCATAATATAATTAGGAACACAAAAGTATAAGCCTGGAAAATCACAATTTGTGTTAAGGAGTCACCAGTTGGTGAAGTGTTCTCTTAAGCTTTGTTTTTTTTTTTTTGTTTTTTTTTTTTTTTTTTGTTTTTTTTTTTGTTGTTGTTGTTAGCAGAGAGGGACAGTGAAAGAGAGAGAATCAATGATATTTAGTTTCTCATTCGGCTCTCAGTGCTTGGAGACTTCATTATGTACGTGGTGCTGGGGTTTGAACTTGTGTACTTGTGCATGCCAGGCAAGTGCCATACCACTTCTGTTTTATAAGGCTTCTACACTTTGGGAACACAAATACATTTTGGTATATGAAGAAGCCAGTAGTAATTAGTATCACAACTGCACAAAAATCCTTCATATATTAATTTAATTGTTTTCTTTGGAATCAAAATTTAGCCAGTGCTCAGACAGTTGTGATTATGTGGTTCTCCCACTAATAGGTCTTCTACCATAATTCCATTCTTCTTTATGGCTATATAAAACTCCTTACGTGTATATGCCATATTTTCTTGATCCATTCATCTATTGATGGGCACTTGGACAGGTTTCACATTACGGCTATTGTGAGTTGTGCTACTATAACATAAATATTGAAGTAGCTGAATCCACATATCATGCTGATCTTTGTTCTTTTGGATAGATACTGAGGAGTGGGATGGGTGGGTCATATGGTGATTCTATTCCTAGGTTTTTGAGGGATTTTCCATACTGCATTCCAGAGTGTTGTATTAATTTGCAGTTCCACCAACAATGTATGCGTGTACCTGCTATGGTTTAAATATGAGCTCATGTTTGAGACAATACAAGAATGCAAAGGTGAAATGACTCAATCGTGAGAGTCACAACATAATCAGAAATAATTGAATTATGAGTCTTAAAACTGACTAAAATGCAAAAACTTTCTAAAACAATACCTTTTCCCCATATCCTCATCAGAATATTACTATTTGTATTCTTGATAATTGTCATTCTGACTAGATTGAGAAGAATGATCAGTGTACTTTTGATTTGCATTTCCCTGATTGTTAGGTATGTTGAACATTTTTTCATATATTTGATGACTTTTTGTATTTCTTCGTTTGAGAAGTGTCTATTTAGTTCATTTGCCCATTTATTAATTGGGTTATTTTAGGTGTTTTCTAGATTCTTTATATGTTCTGGATACTAATCCTGTGCAGGACGAGCAGCTAGCAAGGATCATCTCCCATTCCGTATGCTCTCTCTTCATGTTGATTGCTTCCTTTGTTGTGCAGAAGCTTTCAAATTTGATGTCGTCCCATTAACTCTAGGCATTATAAGCATTAGGGGACCTGTTGAGAAAGTTGCTGCCTGCACATGTATGTTGGAGTGTTGCCAATATATTTTCTTCTGAAAGTTGCATAATTTCTGATCTAATTCCTAGGTCTTGGATTCATTTGATTTGACTTTTGTGCAAAAGTCATATCTACATACAAATAATCAATTTTCCCAGCCTGAGTATGTTTTGAGCAGCTTGATCAAGGATCCGATGACTGTATTTGTGTGGGTTTATCACTGTGTTTTCTGTTCGGTACCATTCATCTTTGTGTCTCTTTTTATGTCAGCACCATGCAGTTGTTTCAACTATAGCTCTGTAACATAATTTGAAGTTAGGCACTGTGATGCCTCCAGCATTGATTTTGGATTTTTCTGGGTCCTTTATTCTGCTAGATGAATTTTAGAATTTTTTTCTATTTCTATAAAAATCATTAATATTTTGATGGGGATAGTATTGAATCTATTCATTGCTTATGGTAATTTGGCTGTTTTAACAATATTAATTCTGTCTATCCATGAATCTTTCTGTGTCTTCTTCAGTTTTTTCTTCAATGCTATGTAGTTCACATTGTAGAGGTCTTTCACCTCTTTGCTTAGATTTATGCCTAGGTATGTTTTGAGGCTATTTCAAATAAGAATTTTCCTGATTTTTTTTCTAGATAGATTCTAAATAGATTCATTTTGTAAGCTACTACTTTGCTGAAGTTTGGCCAAACACAGTTTGACTAAAATATCAGCTCACATTCCACCTATAGTTCCACATTTAGCTTTTATCACTTTCTTGTAGGCATTTCTCATATCCAGATATTCTCTGTAAGCACCATATCCAATAACTGCACATCGAGCCACATGGTTGGCCCTGTGCCTTCTTACAGGAGCTTCCCTGTGTAGTGAGGCTTGCATTTGTGCCAATGTGTGGAGCAGATGACCTGTCCTGTCTTCCTGCTACTTGGAAACACTGATTGAAACATTGCAGACAAGAAATGCTCCTTGCAAAGTTGGGGCATGCTGTAGAAATGAACCTCCAACTGAGTATCACCTCCTTCACATTAATGGTCAATAGCAAAGTCTCTGGATCCAGACAGCCTGGGCTACCATTCTGGCTGCACCTCTAAACAGCTGGTTGATCTTGGACAAGCAGCTAACCCTTTTCTTCCTTAGGTTTCCCATCTGTGCTATGAGATGGTGTTTTAAGGCCTTTTAGGGTTGTTGTGAAAGAAAGCAGGTAAATATTTGAACATTTCCCTGAGCATAGAGTGCTCACTGCTCTAAAGAAGAACTAGGGGTGGAAAGTAACCTCAGAATGAGGGTGAAGTTGGGTGGAACGGAATATAAGTTGTTACAAGTTCCTCTGCCCTTGGGTTCTGATAGGGCTCAGGATTCAGAGGAGAAAGAAAAGCATTCTGACCACAGGGTTTCATTAATGAATCACTTGTTAAAATGTAAGGCAATGAAGGAAGATGATGGGAAAAAAATCATTTGGATAGATCGGAGATCAGGCCAGGAGAAAACTCAAAGTTTCTTGGAAAACCAGCCTCCCTGGGATTCTTCCCAAATTATTTGTTGTGTTTTATTCCCTGAATTCTTCATGTTTGGCTTGACTTTGGGGAATTATGAAAAAGTAAAGTTGACTGTTTTAATCAGCTTTTTGGTTCAGCTGATCACCAAGGCAGAAGAGTATGGCATGGCTCCAGGAAGCAGAGGGAGAGGTGTGGGGAGGAGAGAGAGAGAGAGAGAGTGTGTGTGTGTTCCATTCACCAGATACAAAATATATACCCCAAAGGCAAACCCCCAATATCTACCTTCTCCAGCCACACCCTCCCTACCTTCAGTTGCCATTTCAATCAGGACATTTAAGGAAAATAAAACGCCTATCTTAATGTTCAATATATCTGCTGAATTCCAATGAAAATTAGTAAATTACAAAGTTTTATCTAGATATTGCATAAAGGAAAGTTACTTTTCATAGCAATTAATCAAAACACATTCAATATTCTCTAGTTTATAGCATACATTATAATGAATGTGACTCATCTCTTTCAGCAGGATTGGGAAAAGTGGACTTTAACTACTTTTTGCTATATTTTTCTTTTTTTTTAAAGAGAGAGGGACAGTGAGAGAGAGAGGTAGAGAGAGAAACAATTTTTATTTAGTTTTTCATGTGCCTTTTGTTGCTCCAAGACTTTGTTGGGTACATGGTGCTGGGGGTTTGAACTCGCGTACTTGTGCATGCCAGGCAAGCACTATAACCGCTGAACCACTGCTCCGGCCCCTATATTTTTCTTTTTTAACTGACACATAATAGTTGTACATATTTCTGGGGTACAGTGTGATAATTTGGATCAAGTACACAATGCATAATAATCAAATCTGGGCAATTAACATTTATTGTTTATTTGTGACAGGACACTTCAAATTCTCTCTTCTAGTTCTTTACAAAATGTATAGTAAATTGTTACAAACTGTGGTCACCCTATTGTTCTATAGGACATTAGAATTTATTCCCCACATCTAACTACTTTTTGGTACCTGTTATCAAATTTCTCTTTATCCACCCTACTTGGATACATGCCCTTCTGTATTAGTATGTTTTACACTGCTGTAACAAAATACCTGGAACTGAGAAATGTGTAAACAAAAGAGGTTTGTTTAGACCAAAATTTTGGATATTCAAGAAAATTGCAGTGGTGTTGACTAGGTTCTAATGAGGACTTCACATGGATGGAATAACGAGAGCATACACAGAAAGGAGAGATCATATGATGAGAGAGGAAGCCAGAGAGGTAGAGGCCAGTCTTGATAATTTTTAACAACCACTCTCTCTTATTAACTAACTCGGGTCACATGAGGACTTTGTCAGTTTCTTCTGAGAGCAGCATATCTAGTGACTAATTTTCCTTGCACTAATCTCTGCCTCTTAAAGATTCCATTACCTCTCACATTGCCACACATTGGGGACCAAACTTTGACACATGAAACTTTGGGAAGGGGCATACTCAAACCATACCCAGACCACAAAATTGTGCTCCTAGTCTCTGAAGTTTATGTCCTTCTCACAATGTAAAATGCATCTCCTTTGTCCTATAGCCTAAAAATATCAACTCTCTTTATCCTTTCTCAAAAATCCAAGTTCCAAGTCTCATCTGTGACTTAAGGAAAATTCTTCCTCGATCTGAGCCTGAAAAAAAGAAAGAAAGAAACAACAGAAGGACAGGCACAGGGTAATCATTGCTATTCTACAAGTTAATTGTTAGAAAGTAGAAAGGAGTAATAAGCCCAAAGAAAGACCAAAATCCAGCAAGGCAGACATTAAGTCCTAAAGCTCTAAGTCCAGCATCATGTGCATGCTACCAAAGACTAAGGAACCTTTTCATACAATGCTTTGCAGGTCATAGTCCTCCTGGCTACTCTCTCAGTCTGAAGTTCTCCCAGGCTAGCATTTAATGCTGCTGGTTGTTCTATCCTTTCATCTTGGTATGCTAGCTGTGGACCATTCCAGTAGAGAATCTCTTCAGGACACTGACCCTACAGCCAACTTTTGCCTGGCCTCCTAGCTTTTCCTTTGAAATATTGGTGGAAGCCACCATAACCCTGCAACTCTTACATTCAAAGCACCTGTAAAATCAGAACTACATTTGTGCCACCAAGGGTGTTTGCTAGGCTGAAACATACTTGCACTCACTTGAACAATTCCTTTAGTGTGGCCTGCTTCTGTAGAAAACCAGAAAAAGAAACTCCAGATTGCCCTGGGAAGTGATCTTGTTTCAGGGACCCAGTAATTCTCTGAAACCATGTGTCCTTATAAGCCTCTGAGCCTGTGATGGGAGAAGAATCCTGACAGATTCCTGAGATGCCCTCTTGGCTTCTCTTTCATTGTTCTGATGATGCAAGCAACTGCTCAAACACATCCTTTCCCACTTTTTTTCTCTTGTTCTTTCCTTAAATAGAATGAGCATTTTCCAAATCTTTACTCTATTTCCTTCTGTTCCTGATTCTCAATGCAAATTTGACTAAAATTGGCCAATATTATTCATGCCACAGCCTGAGTGTTTTGCTGCTGTTATGGTTTGGATTAAAGATATTTCCCCAAAAGCTCATGGAAGATAATTGAGGAAGGCTAATGTGAAATGACTGGGTTATGAGAGCCTTAATTGGATCAGTGAGTTAATATCCTGATAAGGATTAACTGGTAACTGTAGGCAGGTAGGATGTGGCTGAAGGAAGTGGGTCATTAGAGGTGTGCCTTTGGGGTATATATTTTGTCATTATTGAATGTAGTGCTCTCTCTCTCTCTCTCTCTCTCTCTCCCTCTCTCTGCTTCGTGGTGCCCTGTTCTCAGCTGCTTTCCTCCACTTCACTTTTCTGCCATGATGTTCTACTGCACCTCAAGCTCTGAGGAATGGACTTGGCCGGTTATGGACTATGACCTCTGAAACTGTGAGTCCCCAAATAAACCTTTTCCTTCTAAAATTGTTCTTGTTGGGTCTTTTAGTTACAGCAGTGAAAAAGCTGACTAAAGCAGCTGCTTACAAATTAAATTACTAACACCAAATAAACGAGTCCCTCATTCCTAAATTGGCATTCCATAAAGCTTTGGACACATAAAATGCAACCGAAGTCTTTACAATGATGTAACAAAATTGTGCTTTACTCTAGTTTCCAAGAGGATCCTCTTTACTTCCTGAGACCAGTTCTCTATATCCTCATCTTTGAGCTATCATCAGGATCACCTGAAATACTCTGGTTGCAATATTCTAGGATTTTTCTAGCCTGCTCCTCCAAACTCTTCCAACTTCTAGTTCTTATCCAGATCCACAGTTGCTTCCAAATTTTCAGGTGTAGTTATAATAGTAACCCCCATTCCTGATACCAGTTTTCTGGATTGGTTCATTTTTCATTGCTATAGCAAAATGCCTAAGGCTGGGTAACATATAAAGAAAAGAAATTTATCTTGCTCACAGTTTTGGAAGGACAAGGACATGGCACTTAATGGGTTTGGCCCTGGTGAGGCTCTCATGGCAGATGGCATCATGGCAAAAGTGCATGAGGGAGAAATTGCTTGGTAAGACAGGAAGTCAGAGAAAGAAGGGCCAGTCTTGCTTTTTTTTTATAACAACTGCCTAATATGGGAACTAACTGGGTTCACATGCCAACTATTAATCTCTGAGGTCCAGCACCCCCAATGATTTAATTCCCTTTCACTAAGCTTCACTTCGTAAAAGTTCCACCACTTTCCACAACACCACACTGAGGGCCAAGTTTCTAGCAGGTGAACATTTGGAGCAAGGTCTCTAGTACAGGAGCCCTTGCTCCTATTGAATAGGCAGACATGGTTTCAGCCCCAGCCTTATTACTATGACATCCTGAAACATGTAAAATCTTTTTGTTCAGTGCTTTGAACATACTAATTGTTCAGTAAAATCTATCTATCATCACATCGTGAGTCCAACTTAATGAAGAGCTAGGATTCAGAGAGGGAAAGAAGCAGTTGAAACCACAATTCAAAAATAAACTCTGCCTCCACAGATCTTCCCACTACTGTCTCTTATGCTGAAGGGAAAAGTGAGTGCTGAGTCAAGTATGGAAAGAGTCAGGGTCTAAGAGTCCATGGTGGGGGAGGGTGGGCAGAACAATATTCCCTTACTTAAATACCTCAAAGGACTTCTCATTATTTCAATCATTGCTTATTTTTCAACAAATATCTGGGGATGAAAGGAAACAGAATTGTGGTAAAGTTGAGTGGAACAGGGTGTAAATATTTGCACACCCTTTCCCCTGGATTCTGAAAGACATTAGAGTTCAAGGAAGAAAGAAAGGAATTCTGGTCACAGGGATGAGTGATGAATCATCTGTCATGAGGTAGAATAATGATGGAGGGGTTTGGGAAAAAAGCATTTGGGTGGGTGAAGATCAGGGTAAGAGAAAACTCACAGCCACTTGGAAAGCCTGAATTCCAATGGATTTTTTCCTGAAATACCTTTGTGTTTTACTCCCTGCTTTCTGTACATGGGATTTTATCTTGAGAGAGATAACCATGAAAATTGAAGGTAGGGAACCTGAAGATGAGCATGTCCTCATCTCTTGCTCTCTATAACTTTGTTGATGACTATTCCCATTTCTAACACACTCCACCTGATTAATTCCTATTCCTATTTCAATATTTCATGACTATATTTTAGTCTTCACATCCCCTGGTGAACATTTCATTCTCCCATGAAAGCCTTATCATATATTATTATACTGACTTTGTTTTCTGCCTTTACCACTAGACTATGAGATCAAAAAATATTTGTGGCAGCATAAAATTACTGAAAGAATGAGCTATCCTCTGAGGTATTTGGGAAAGGGATTATTATGCTTACTTATAAAAGAAGACACTGAGCTCAGACAAGATAAGCTGCTGGCTATATATGTACTGAGGCTACCTGGGTCTTGATCCACCTGAGTCCAAGGTCAGTGCTCCATCCACCAGCAGTCACCTGGATCACAACTATACAGTGGATAAGGCAAGCCCAAAGCAACATTTCAACAGAGAAGACAGTTTTGTAGTCCAATATGAAAGGATTTTAATCTCTCCTTGGACCTTCATTGTCTATTTTTCTCTGAACATTCCACTTTACCAGGCTGAAATTAGTATCTTATCACTGAAATTGAAATAATATTACAACCAACCACACCTAATGAACATTTTACAAATTGGGCAATGAATCTCTTAAATCCACATCATGTCTGTATTCCTTGCAGTTGTTCCCTATCAACAAGCATACTGACTGGAGCAAAGTAATAGCCCATTAAATATTAGTGAGTAATAGAAAAAGGGTAAGAAGGGTGTGTGTCCATTAGAACTATGGTGATAATGTGTTTTTCTTTGCTTCTTAAAGAACATCCTTCAGGTTAATCACCTATGGATGGTCCAAGCTCTGCCCTCGCCCCTCTACTTTTTAACTATGCAGAGGAAGGGAGGGAACTAGTTGTATATGCAATGTTTGGTTGAAAAGTTGGGGCAGTTGTGTGAACTGGGAAGATTCTGGACAGGGTGGTTGGGAAGATTCCTTGTGTCAGTTGGTGCAGAAGGGGTCATGTTGGCCATACTCAGAAAGCACAGGACATTGGAAGCTCACTCCCAGTACTACCGTTAGTCCTAAGAGTGAAAAGAGCAAGCTCAAGTTCAATTACATGAGCAAAAGTGTTAGTGTTCAGGTCCCAGATAGATGGGAGAGATGGAGACCTGACATTGACCCAAAAGAAAGGTACTATCAGCGAAAGGGAAAAACCTGAATGTCCACATGTGAACGAATGATACTGCATCCTTATCTACACAAACACAAAAAAGCTAAAGGTGACATGTAAATGTCAATAAGCTGCACATAAAAAGATTCTCAACATCATCATTCGTTATGGACATGAGAAGCAAAACCACAGTGAGACACTCCTTAGGGTGGTCATATTATTTTTTAGTGGAAAATAAGAAATGTTGGACAGAGTTTAGAGAAACTGGAACTCTGATTCATTGCAAGTGAATGTAAATTGGAGTATCCAATTTGAAAACAGTTTGGTGGTTCTTGAAAAAGCTAAAACTAGAGTTTCCATATAATCCAGAAATTCTACTTCTGGAACATATATTTACCCAATAGATTTGAGATAAGGGACATGAAAGTCACAGCACAAGATAGAACATACCCTAGTGTCCTTCATAGGTAAATAGGTACACAAAATGTGGCATATACATAAAATGGAAAAATATTGTAATAAAAAGGAATGAAGGTCTTTTATAGCATAAATGGCTTTGATAAAACTTGCTAGGTGAAATAAGCCAGAAATAAAAGGACAAACATTGTGTTATTCTTCTTATAAGCAGTAGAATAGGAAATTTATAAAGCCAGAAAACAAATTCTAGACATCAGATCAGAGATTTCCAGGGGAAAGGAGGAGGGGAGAATGGGAGGTTATTGACTAATGGATGCAGAGTTTCTCTTTGGATAATGAAAAAATATTGGACAGAGTTGATAGTTGTACAACATTGTAATTTTAATTAATGCCATCAGATTATACAATAAAATTAGTCAAAACATCCAATTTTAATGTTCTACAAATTTTGTTAATTTTTGAAAATTAATGGATACAAAAAACTCATTAAATGGTAAGTGAAAACATTTTAAGGCACATGCATTATATATGAAAAAGCTATTTGTATTAAAATACTTGTGCCTGGGACATTCAGCCTTTGTATAAGATTAAAAGTAAACCACATATATATAATTACATCTGCATCTATCCCACTCCTGGGTATGCTCCCAAAAGAGCTAGAATCAGCATACTGTAGAGACATAGAGACACAGCTACATCAATGTTTATAGCAGCTTAATTTACAATAGCTAAACTATGGAACCAATCCAGATGCTTTCGCTGGATGAGTGGATTCAAAAACTGTGTACACACACACACACACACACACACACACACACACACAATGGAGTTCTACTCTGCTATTAGAGAAAACAATATCATGGCATTTTCAGCCAAATGGACAGAAATAGAAAAAATTATGCTGAGTGAAATATCCTAAACACAGAGATTTAAGAGCCAAATGCTTTCTCTCATATGTGGAAGCTAGAGTAAAACCTAAGACAAGATGAAAATTAGCTAAGTAGTAAACTCACCACAGTTGAAATTTCACATAAGCTGGGGGAACCATATTTATGAAGGTGAGGGGAGAAGGGAGCGAGGCATTATCCAAAAAGAAACTCTGCATCCATTAGGCAATAACTCCCATTCTCCCCTCCTACTTTCCCCTGGTAATCTCTGATCTGATTTCTATAATTTATCAATACACCTGGGAATACTCCACTCCCATGAGAAGTCAAACTATACACAGGCAGGCAGAGAAACTCAGAAAGCTCAAAAATTAATATACATGTATGTGCTCATTTCTAACTATAGAATGGGGGTATTACAGAGTAGACATGAGAATGAGGATTGGATGAAGTGGGGAGATCCTGGACTTGGATTGGCCTTCACTTACTTTGTCAATATCCATGTATGCATGAATATGTAACAATTCCCTCCAATACATAAGACTATGTCAAACAGATAAAAAATAAAAAACATTAAAAAATAAATAAAATTACATCAGCATGAAATTAGCTTTAAAAAAAATAGAAAGAAGGACCTGGAGTGATTGACCCATAGAAATAACTGCTTCTACTCTGCTATTAGAACTGTATCACAGCATTTGCAGCCAAATGGATGGAGATGGAAAAAATTATGCCGAGTGACTTATCCCAAACTCAGAGACTCAAGGGCCAAATGTTTTCTCTCCTATGTGGAAGCTAGAATACAATTGGAAACAGATTGAAAGTTGACTAAGCTAAATAATAACCTCAACATGGGTGAATTTTTACATGAGCAGGGGGAACCATGGCTATGATGCTGAGGATAAAGGGAGGGGGGCTACAAGGGGGAAGGGAGGGGAGGGAAGGATTAGGGTGGATATCAGGGCAGCTGGAGGGAGTGAGTAGGGGAGTTATCAATTCAGTTGGGAACCCTCGACGTCCATGAGAA
>PVKS010040102.1:0-16841 GCA_004027875.1 Aplodontia rufa | reverse complement strand
CAGAGAACACCAAAGAACACAAGAATTGCAACTTTAAGGAGCAGCTGCCACCTGTAGGTTGAGATTAGTGGACCCAAAGGAGAGCGCACACGCTGCAGCTCACCCCACAAACAGGGTGGAGATCTGATCTTGCTGGAAAGGGCATGCTCAACAGAAGGCAGAGAAGCCTCTGTGGTGCCACACAAACAGAACTCGCTGGACATCTCTCTAGGATACCAGCGAAAGCCATCCGTGAGGTATGTAGCCTAACGCAAGAAGGGTGCCAGAGGAAGCTGCAGGGTGCTGGGTGCTGACACCAATGTGCATTGCAAAAGCCATCTTTCCCGCAGAAGCCTGGTGTAGGAGACTCCACCCAGGCTGTGAGCTGGGCCCAGGGGGAGCAAGGCAGGCTGCAGAAGCCTGCTGAGAGCGTGGCAGACGCGGAAAGAGCTCTCTTCCTGAGATGGCTCTTCAGCACCCTCTACCGACAGACCCGAGCATCAAGCCAGCCGACAAAAAAAATATATGAATCCAGCTATGGAGCAGGCTTGGAGCTGAGATGCAGTAAATCGATACCTGGCACTGCAATCTTCTTGAATGTGCCCGAAAAATAGAATGCATTCCATCCCAGGGCCTCTGAAGTTACAGATCCCTCCTCCTGGGAATCTTTCTTGATTTCCATCTGCATGGCTTGCTCCCTTCCTGTCTACAGGTTTCTGCTCAACTAGCCTTTCCTGGCCAGTAATTAGACAGAACCGTGCTCCTGGCGCCTTTCCTCTCCTTTCCCCGAGGGACTCCTTCACAACACTTTATTACCGTTTGCATTATTTATTTATTGTCCACCTTTCCTTTCTAAAATATAAGCTCATAGCTGGGTGCGGTGGCTCATGCCTGAAATGTCAGCGACTGGGGAGGCTGAGGCAAGAGGATCACAAGTTCAAAGACAGCCTCAGCAACTTAGTGAGGCCCTGAGTAACTTAGTGAGACCCTGTCTCAAAATACAAAATAAAAAGGTCTGGGGATGAGGCTCAGTGGTTAAGCACCGCTGGATTCAATCCCGTCTACAAAAAAAAAAAAAAGAAAGAAAGAAAAAGAAAAAAGAAAAGAAAAGAAAAGAAAAAAGAAAAAATGGTAAGCTCGTCAAGTAGAGGGAATTCTTCCATTTGTTCACTCTTGTATATCCAGGAAAGGTGAAAAGAACAGTGCCTAACACACACTAGGTATTCAATAAATATTTGTGGAGCATGGCATAGTGGCACATGGCTGTGATCCCAGAAACTTGAGAGACTGAAAGACAGAAAGCAGGAGAATCACAAGTTCAAGGTCAGTTTCAGCAAGATCCTATCTCAAAATAAAAATAAAATAAAATACATAGCTCAGTGGTAGTGCACCCCTGGATTCAATTCCCAGCACTGCAGAATAAGCAACCGAAGGAAGGAACTGTACCTAGTGTACTCTAAGAGCATTCAGGTAGAGAAGGGAAAACACCAGCCGGTCTCATCCCCTGGATACCACCGGTTAACACAGTGGTCCATTTCCTTTCAGATTTCCCCAAGAGGCTGTTGTCGTTTTGCTTTGTTTTGAAACTCTTTTTTTATTTTTCCAGTGCTGGGGATGGAAACCAGGACCTCCCGCCCGCCAGGCAAGCACTCC
Organism: Aplodontia rufa; assembly: GCA_004027875.1. Taxonomy (NCBI): domain Eukaryota; kingdom Metazoa; phylum Chordata; class Mammalia; order Rodentia; family Aplodontiidae; genus Aplodontia; species Aplodontia rufa. The sequence continues at coordinate 15,209 of PVKS010040102.1, read as the reverse complement.
ACTACTCAGCCACGGTCTCAGAACAATTCTTACAAGGGCTTAACATACACTGAAATTTTATTCATATCAAAAGTGTGTGCAGCTCACTGAATTCTTTCATGAACTGAACCCCCCTAAGAAACCAGCACCCAGACCAAGAATAAAACATCACCCACACCCTAGAAGCTCCCTGTGCACCTTTTTCCAGGGTAGCCATCATCCTGGCTTTATCTGCGTGGAAGTACATGGCATGCGCTTCTTTTGTGGCCTTTGGCTTCTGTCATTTGACACTTTGTGTGGAAGATTCATCCGTGCTGCTGTGTGTTATTGGAGACCTACTGTACTACTCCTGATGTGTGCAACCCCACTGTGTGCATATGCTCTGATCTGTCCGTTTCACATTTGATGGGCATTTGGGTATATCTAATTTGGGGCTACTGTGAGTCGAGAGGCTAGATCCATTCTTCTACCTGCCCCTTTGTGAACATGTATCAGCATTTCTGTTGGGTGTCTGTGTAGGAATGGAATTACTAGGTCACACAATAAACATATGTTCAGCTCTGCCAGAGATAGACTCTTTCATTCACCACCATTCCCTGAACGTCACAGGTGAAGTGTCCAGCACGGCCCTCGATGCACACCATTCTAGGAATGGACATGTTCTTTCTTTGACTTCCTGCTAAATATTGTCCACATGGGGAGAGACAAAGACAAATCAAACATATCATGCTTAGGAGTAGCCCAATCCCAAGCGGGCCGTAGTGGCACATGCCTGTAATCCCAGAGTAAAAGACACCTAGGGATGTGGCTCAGTGATTAAGCACCCCTGGGTTCCCTCCCTGGCACCCCCCCAAAAAAAAATCACTGACTTTTAAACAGGAAGATTATTGGGGTAATCTGGATGGGCCTGATGTAATCACATAAGGCCTTAAAAACAGATGAGGAGCAGCCTGTGAAGGTAAATGGATAGATATGGAAGAAATTATGCTGAGTGAAGTCAGCATAACCCAGAGAACCAAGGGTCGAATGTCTTCACTCATTGTGGAGGCTGGAGCTAGACCCTGTCCATTGAGAAAGGAAGTCTAGTATCATGTTTTAAATCCGGATAAGATGTAGTGACATACAACCTAATACATTTTTAGAGATGTTTTGGGAAAGGGAGGAGAGGGATAAGGGTGGGTAGTTGGGGGTGGGCTCTTGGGGGTAAATCTAATTTTCCGAATATATATATATATATATATGTATACATATACATATATATATATATTATTTCCTTAGAAGCTTGCGTGATTGTTCAACAAATAAATTTCTGAATAAAAAAAAAAGATGAGGAAGGCAGTAGGACCCCTGGGTTCAGTCTCTGGTACCAAAAGAAGAGTCAAACCCTGCAACTCCAGTTCTCACTCCTTAAAAACTAGTGTAAGGCAAGAGTCAAAAGAAAAAACTCTCTCACACAATTAGAATCAAAGGCTCAAGCACTGACCCGTGCTCTGCGTGAGCCACAGTCCTGCATCACTTCATTTCATCTTCAAGGACGTGAGGTTCTTTATGCTGTATTAAACAGCCTGCCTGCTGGCAGCATCCAAGCAGCACCCCTCTCTCTTGACCTCTTACCCCACATCTGGGCATGCCCACAGAAGCCCGAGGGCACCCTCCTTAGCACCATGCAAGCCCCACCCTGTAAGCACAAAGAAGGAGGCCAATCACCCCTCCCTGCTGTCCCCCCACTTTGGGATCTGCTTAAGAGCCTGCCCTGCTCTGCCTGGAAAACCCCATCGCACCTACGATAAATCTTGTCGTAATCAATTGAGGGCAAGCAGCCTCAGATAGTCAAACCAAATTTGGATTGGAGTGGTGGTCAACCCTAACTAGCCTTCCCCGCATCCTGAACCAGAGACCACCACAAAACACATTCCCGTTTTATAAACGAGGAAATTGGAATGCAGAAAAGCTATCTGTCATTCATTTATTCATTCAACATTATGTGTTGAGTGCACACAGCTTTGGGAAATAACATGGATGCAGTCCTTGCCCTCATTAGAGAGGCAGTTCGCAGAGCAATAAATGGCTTTTAAATACATGAAAACATAATTTTTCTCCCTTATATTCATATACATATTAAACAAGGAGATATTTTTTAACTTATCAGATTGAACACAACCTAACAATGTAACAATACATTGTGTTAACAAAGATATTAGGAAGCCAGGAGTGGTGGCACACGCCTGTAAGCCCGGCAGCTCAGGAGCCTGAGGCAGGCGGATCGAAAGTTCAAAGCCAGCCTCAGCAACTTAGCAAAGCTCTGAGTTAACTTAGTGAGCTTATGTCTCAAAATAAAAGATATAAGGGGCCAGGGATGTGGCTCCGTGGTTAAGTGCTGCTGGGTTCAACCTCTGATACCAAAAGAAAAATGAAGCAAAACAAAGACATTAGATACAGACACCTACATGCACTGTTATTACTGCCAGAGGAGAGCACAACTGGAAGGCTACGTGATGTCACCTGTCAGCACTTCAAATGCAATCCCCCTCTTCCGCACTAACTCTGCTTTTAGGGATAGATACATGGATAGGTACAGACAGACAGCTCAATAGGGACAGGGCATTTCCTTCTTTCCTGAAATGAAGTATATTTCCGTACAGACCTCTGTAGAAAATTGGGACAACGCAGAAAGTGAGGAACAAATCTCATTCCCAGTCCTAGCACCCGTGCTGAAGACAACCTGTGCATTTGCTGTCAGCCTCCTCGGTACAGAGCAATGCTGCCTCCTGGTGGATTTGGGCCATTTTGAGTTCATTCATATTTCATCATTTTTAATTTTTTAAAATGTGCTTAATTTTTTAGAACTGAGTAATGTACTTACATGTTCAATATTTAAAAGGTTCTAAATGGTGTTCAGTGAAATTCTCTCTTCCACTCTTGCTCCCCTCTAAACAGGCTCCTTTCCCCACAGACAATCAAATGGACCAATTCCTCACGCACAGTCTCCCAGGGAACTTTGAAACATGCACCTGCTTCTGTAAGCAAGTCTCCTTCTTCCTATACCATGCATTTAAAGAGTGAATATCGCTCATAAAAACTTGGAAAAATCCAAAGAAAAATATCTCTACACAAACTAATTCATTAGTCTTTGATGTGTAGTCAAGAAAGATCAGAGATAATATGAATTCCCAAAATGGAAGGAATGACCAAGTATGTCCACCAACTAGCAATCACTTTGAAGATTTATGTAGCAACATAGAAAATGGCCATCCCAAGTTCATTTTCTAATGAATGAATAATAAAATAATTAAAATTATTTCTTACTTCAAAATAATTAAACAATTGCTTCTTACTTCAACAATAATTCCTGCCAGGTGTGGTGGTGCACGCCTGTAATTCCAGTGGCTCAGGAGGCTGAGGCAGGAGGATCCCAAGTTCAAAGCCAGTCTCAGCAACTTAGGGAGACCTGTCTCAAGATGAAAATTTAAAAAAGGCTGGGGATGTGGCTCAGTGGTTAAATGCCCTTGGGTTCAATCTTTGGTACTACTACTACTACTAATAATAATAATAATAATAACAATAAGCATAAAGGGTTTTCACTGTTAGTCACTGGGCAGTGTGACTACGTTTTTCTCCTTTGTGTGATTATGCTTGTTATTTACATGATAAAAAGAGAGGAGCACCCACCTTTCCGCTCAGGTTGAGAATGCAGAACTCTTCTGGGTCACTCCTGTCAGATAAATGGGGGCTGGGCAGACAGTCCCTCGGCTCCACTTCGTATTTGTGCTGCTCAGAGTATTGGGTCCTGACACTCCACCAACCCCTGACTCTTCCCCCAAAGGCTGCTGCCAAACTCACCTACCTCCTTACTGTCCTTACTCCAATCAGCCAGCACCACCTCCATCTTCACTCAACCTTTTCCTCCTTCAGAAATCTCTTCCCACAACCCAAAGCCTCGGTCAACTCTTTCTGAGAAGAAACTTGCTTTGCTTCCTTTTAAAATGGAGCTGAAATTCACATAACCACAATTAAACGTTTAATTTAACCATTACAACTCAATAACATTTACTGTGTTCACAGTGTGCAGCCCCAGCTCTCTCTAGTTTCAAATCTTCTTCATCACTCTATGAAGCCACCCCATCCCATCAAGTGTGTAACAGTGGTGCACTTTATGCTTTGGATACGGCCCTTGCTGCTCTGCCACTGTGACTTATTTTTAAAAGGGACTGTTTCTTTCTCTTCTTTTCCCTTCCTGTCTTAATCTCTTCCCCTCCCTAATCTTGAGGGGAAACAGGATCACCTCACTTCCCTGTCCTTGACCACACACCCACCACAAGAATGAAGTAATTCAGACTTTGAGGATGGCACAAGAAGATATCAGAAATGACTATACCCTAAATTAACAAGTGAATTGCAACTCCCACGGAGAACGCAGGGGATGTAGCCTTTGAAGTGTCTCTTTAAAAGCTCCTGTTTGGGCTGGAGCAGTGGCTCAGCAGTGATGGTGCTTGCCTAGCATACACAAGGATGAGGATTCGAACCCTACACCACATACACAACGAAATGTTGGAGAAAAAAAAAAAGCCACATGAAAAACTAAATAAAAATTGATTTTCTCTCTCTCTCTTTAAAAAAAATTAAATAAATACATAAAGCCCCTGTTCTCCATGATGAGCAGAATCACAGTCTCTGGGACAGGAGTCCTCTGCGTTTCTCCTTTGTTAGCAAAGCCATAAACCTTGTTCCTTTTTCTCAAAACCGTGTCCTCATTATTGAATTGGCATCTGAGACAAGGACCGAGCTTTGGTAACAAATTTGGCAACCCAGATGGGACCTAAGGGCAGCAACGCCACCCCCTCCAGGTTTCTCAGGCAGGCCTGGCTCACCAAGCACCCACTTCCATCCTGAGGATGTAAAGCGAATTTGTTGAGAGCCAACTGAGAGAGAGTTAGGAGATGGGTGAGTTTGCTTTGGGTTGAACCGGAGGGACTGAGGGACTGTCCCAGCAGCTGTCAGAGCTCCTTTTTGCTTCGGGGAGCTTTTTCTCCCTGAACAGTAGAGTTTGCTCCATCTTGGTCCACTTTGAGAAAAAGAAAACTGAATGCAGTAAAGATGCGACACCCTTGGCCATCTGGTGGGTCCCATAGTGTACACACCAAGACCAATTCCACGCATCTGATTCCTCTTCGTGGGGACTTCTGTGGCACCCCTGGTGCGGAAGTCATAGTTAAGTAGGACTGAGACCTCGGGGTTTACTCCCTTATGCTCTGTTCTAGGTTCCCGTCTGTTTGTTGGCCTTGGGTTCAGGAGTTCCTGCTAGCTGCCATGTTTTTGTTTGTATCTCTTACTGTGCCTTTTAAGACATGGGCAGCCCTGCAGTGATCCTATAGGGAGTCTCTTGGGAAAGATCTCAGCTGGTCTGTTCTAAAGGTTCTCATCTCTCAGTTAAGGCTTTGAGGATTCTTCCTGGTTGTCTCTGTGTTTCTTTTTTGTATAATCTTGCAGATGGACGTGGTCTGTCAGAGGTAAAGTAAGTGGAAGAAAGGTGTAATTCTGTCTACGAAAAATTAACGATCTGGCCTTTGAGTGCTTTCTGAATTATTACAGAGTGTTGCAGTTGGAGTTAGTCTGTCAGAGGTAAAATAAGTGGAAGAGATTCTGTCTGTTTACGTCTGTCTGTTTTAAAGGTTCCCATTCATCAGCCATGGTATCAGGATCCTCTCTAGTCATCTGTCTCTGTGTTTTTGTTTTTGTTTTTGTTTTTTCTTTTTTCCTTTTTTTTTAATCTGTTACAGTCCTTGTAAGACATGGGTCATGCTATGCTGACCTAACCAATGTTCTCTTGGGAAGGAAGATCTTAGCTGAATGGACCATCTGTAAGTATAGGTACAAGCCTGTCTCAGAGAAGGATGTTTTACTATAACACAGTCTGGTCTTGGAATGGTTTATCTGAATTATTAAGCCATATAGCAGTTGAGTTGGTCTGTCAGAGGTAAAGTATATGGAAGAGATTCTGGATGTACGGGCATTTATGCAGTTGCATGATAAGGAGTCTGAAAAGTCAGAAACTAAGTTGAGGATGCAAACAGACACTGCCTCTGGTGTGGAAGGATAACAGCACAACAGAAGAAAAGGGTTTTTAATTAAAAAAAAAAAAAAAGATTTAAACCTTTTCAAACCAGTACTGGCAGTTCCAGCATGGTTTCTCAACCTGGCCCAATGCAGCAGTAGATCATCTACCGGTGGGTCAGGGACACAAGCCCTGGGCTGGAAAAAACATCCCAGGTAAGCTGCCTGGGCTATAGAATTAAAATGCACAAACTAAATGCATGGGGAGACCGGCAGGATAAACAACAGCACCCAGAAAAGAAAAGAACAGAAACTAAAGCCAACCTGTATTTTGTTGGCACCCTTTGCAAAGGGATCTTCAAGGAAGCCTAAAGAAAAAGATGGAAAGGGCCTCTTCCGTTGAATATCAATAACCTAGTGTAAGCAAAAGGCCCAAAAGGAGTCTCTGGGTACAACTGACAGCGAGGACCTCAAAGTTGACAGCATTGCAATAATAAGGGCGAAAGGAAAGACTCAAAAATATCTCATGCTCCAACACCTTGAATGCCACTTGGGAGAAAAAAGATTAAGGCACAGTTTTTGTATAGCCAGATTGTCCAATCCCTCTCCTGAGATGAAATTTGTTGTGTAAATTAAATGCACAGATAACATTCATAAGGAGTATTTCAGAATATGAATTTAAGACAGGGTCTGAAACTAGAAAAGACAAAAGAACAGAAAGTTATAGATATGGAAATACATTTTAGCATGAAAAATCAGAAGGTAAAAGAAATGTTTCTGAATGAGAAAGTATTTTGTATGGTAAAGTGATATTCTCACGCTCAACTCCAAAATGAAAGAGGAAAAAACTAAGGATGTAAACAAATTGTAGAAGGTCTAAGTAAATTGCAGAAGATTTTTGGAAAGTAAATCTCAAGAAGTTTGTGTCTGTGGGGCTGGAGTGGTGGCTCAGCGGTCACGGTGGTTGCTTGGCATGCGTGAGGACACGGGTGCGAACCCCAGCACCATGTACACAACAACGTGTTGGATCAACGAAGACCACATGAAAAACTAAATAAAACTGATTCTCTCTTTCCTTCTCTCTCTCAGTATCCCTTTCTCTCTTAAAAAAAAAGTTTGTGGATATGATTAAATTGGCTATAATTAGCAACATCAGTTAAAGTTATTCAAATTTTAATATACTAATAGGAAGCAAAGTCTGAACATTAATCTGTTCTTATCTATCAAGATAATTTTCTTGAGTGTTAGGTTTTACTACATAGGGAAGGTAAGTCTTGATGGAATTAGGGTTTGTACCTGTTTTAAAATCTTTTAAATTATTACTTCAAAACTGGTTAAACAATTGTTATTTTTGGTTATTACAATGTAGTTCTCACCCTAAATATATGTTACTAAAGGTAAGCATACATCTGAGAACTGTTAGTTTGAGCCTTGTGAAAGTTTGTAAAATGAAAGTTTAGGTAGGTTTACTGGCAAGGTAATCTTTTATACATTGTATCTGACATAGAAGGGCCACACCCCCATTTGAAGACCTGGCTTATATTTGTTTGCTTTGACTAAGTCTATTTCTAATCACTAACAGTTTCCTAAATGTGTAAGAGATTTAAGGCTGTCCTTTGGTTTTTGATAGTACTGCTAACCCATGCAAACCTATAATCATTGTTACCATATTCCATGGATTCTATATTTTATTTTAAAAGTTAAACTCAGTTAATGTGAGGAACTTAGAGAATGGGAAGCCAAACAGTGCACATTCTGCAAAGAGAAGGGCCATTGGAGAGGGAAATGTCCCTGATGCTTACGGTCAGCAGATGGCATCTTTGTGATGCTAACCATTACTGGCTTCTTTGTATATTAAATGACGCTTTCATGTTGTTCAAGTACACAAGCCATTTCAAATGTAAAACTTAGTAGAACACTCTACCAAGTTGATGTTCTCCAAACTAAAATTGTCTGTAGCAATAGGCTTCATATTTATACGGAAATAATAAATTTGGTTGGTACGTATTTATGTCATTTAATGTTTTGTAACTGGATAAAGGTAACCTATTGTCAATGTCATGTAAAAAAGTTCGTGTTACTCTTTACATTGGGATAGGAATTTTCAGCGTACTTTTGGAAGTCCTTGTGCTTGCCAGGCAAGCGCCGAAACCGCTGAGCCACCACTCCAGCCCCATACTTGAACAATTTTAATTATTTTAAGAAACAGGATCTATTTCTTGTAATCCCCAGTCACTGGGATTACAAGCATGTACCACCAAGCTCAGCTTGAAGCAATGTCTACGCAATCCCTTTGCTCATTTTTAACAGGTTCAAGTTCCTTATATAGTTTGAATACTAAACCCTTACCAGACATGACTTGCAAATTCTCCCCCTCCTCAGGTTCTTTCAACATTCATCACCTCTGATGCACAGAAGTTCTTAATTCAGATGAAGTCCTATTTACCTGTTCTTTTTGTTGCGTGTGCTTTAGTGTTGTCTAAGAAACTATTGCCAAATCCAATCCACCCATTTTTTTCTAATAGTTCTATAAGGTTAGCTTTTGTATTTAGATTATTGATCCATTTTGAGTTAATGAGTGATACATGGAGGTAGATGTCCAACTTCATTCTTCTGCTTATGGTTACCCTTCCAATACCACTTGGGGCAGTCTCATTTCCTTCCCGTTTTAAGCCAAACAGTTGGGACTTTAGTCCCAACTAATCAAGAGGCAGAGGCAGGAGGATCCCTTAAGCCCAGGAGTTTGAGATAAGCCTGAGAAACATAGTGAGAACATCTCTCAAAAACAAAAACACAGAACAGTCAAAAACTGGCCAGGGGCTGGAGCAGTGGCTCAGCAGTTGGAATGCTTGCCTGGCATGTGTGAAGACCTGGTTTCAAACCCCAGCACATACAAAACTAAATGTTGGAGAGTGAAGGCCAGATGAAAAATAAATAAAAATGATTCCTTCTTTCTCTTTCTTCTCTTTAAATAATAATTTAAAAAATCAATTGGTCAAATACGTAACAACAAATCCCATCAGTCTGTACAACTATAAAGCACCAATTTAAAAAAGTGGGAAAAATATACAACTTAAAATGAAAAAAAATTGGCCAAGTCAGGTGTAGTGGTGCATGTCTGTCCAAACCCACTAAACAACTCAGGAGGCCGAGACAAACATCAGCCAGCAAGGTCCTGTCTCAAAGTTTTTAAAAGGGCTGGGAATGTTTTCAGTGGCCCAGCATGCAAAACCCTAGGTTCAATCCCCATTACTGTTTTTTAAAAAAATGAACTGGCAGAGCTAGAGCAGCTCAGTGGTTGGAATGCTTGCCTGGCTTGCCTAGCACCACATACACACCAAGTGTCCAAGAAACAAAGGCCAGATGAAAAAATGTTCTTTCTCTCTCCCTCTTTAAAAAAAAAATTGGCCATATATGCAAAGATATATTTTTCAGGGTTCTCAAGTCCATCCATATATCCATGTCTAAATGTCAGTGAACTTTTTGATCACTGAAGTTTTGCAGAAAATTCTGAGATTAGGAACTGAAGATTTATTGACTTCAAAGATAGTTTGGCTATTCAGGGCCCTTTGTACTCTCATTGAGAACTGACATCTGTTTCTGCAAAAAAGATCACTTGCTAATTTTGTAGGGATGGCACTGAATTGGTTTGGAGAGCACCACTATCTTAATACTTCCATGAACATGTCACACTTTTATGTTGATATTTCTTGGTTTTTAATATTTAGACATTCCTTGCTTTGATTCCTTGGCATTTTATTCTTCCAGTTGCTTTTTTTCAGACTATTTGAAGCTAGTGCATACAAAATTGAGTTTTTAGCTTACAACTTTGAATTTGTTGGTCAGATTTCTTGTGAATTTTATATATATAACTTACAAAATGCTTTTCATTTTTGGATACAGGATACATGTTTTGCCTTGCCTAATTGCTCCAGCTCCAACTTCTAATAAACACTGAATAGCACTGGTCAGAGGGGACTTTTCTAGTTCCATCCTAAGAGAGAAGTTAGGGCTGTAGCTATATGAAGTGGTAGAGTGCCTGGCATTCGTGTGGACCTGGGCTCAATCCCTGGTACCTTAAAAAAAAAAAAAAAAAAAAAAACAGGGAAAAGTTGTCCCGCCTCTCCCCAGGATTGGGAATTGAACCTAGGGGCACTCCACCACTGACCTACATTCCCAGCACCCCCATCACTTTTTTGGACACAGCCTCCCTAAATTGCCCAGGCTGGCCTCAAATTTACACTTCTGTCCTGTCAGCCCCTCCAGTTGAGTGGATTACAGGCATGTGCCACCATGCCTGGCAAAAGCTTGCCTTTCATCATTTTGTTGTTAGCTATGGGTTTTTCATTAATCCCTCGTCATATTTACAAAGTACCCTATTCCTAATATCTCTAGGTTTTCATTTTCTTTATTGTGAAAGGGTATTGAAATCTTTCAAAGGCTTTTTGCATTGAGATTATCTTATGGCTCCTTCTGCTGATGTGATACTATCCAATTTATTGATTTTATACTGAACCAAACTGACATTCCTGGAAAACTCCTTAACTCCCCAGTGAAACACTACTAGCCTTTTTCTTTTATTTTCCTTTTTAACATCTCCTCTGCATTTAGAACTATCTTCTGAACTTAGAAGAGCATTCACCTCTTATTTCTGTACCCTGGAAGCTTGATTCACTACTTTATAGTGGTCAGTGACCATTTTACCAGCTGAACAGAATGGATGGAAGAAATCATGGAGATACTATGATTTTAAAATTGTATTTAATTATCTGTATATGTGGAAGTTGCAACTACAATTGTTCCTCTCCTAACAGTTTTCATTTTTAGCATTTACTTCATAAGTACCAAAGAGCTATCCAGATGAGTGTCTCCCCAAGTGGACATACACCAATTCACTCCTTACCAAAGCATATGAATGTTTATTTCAACAAACTGAAGTTTTGAGTTTGACGAGAGAAAATGTCTCGATTTAGTCCAATTTTATAAATTTCTTATCATGGGACTGTATATCAGATGCAAAGATGTAGTAAAGCATCTTATAAGGAAGCAACTAATACGAGGGCTAATTGTTCCAAGGCAACCTTTCTTAACTCCATTAAGCACCCAGTATATCAAAGGGTGCTTAATAAATGGATACATCAGGTGAATTTATAATATTCTCTTGAGAGTTTATTATAAACCGGTCTCAGGCCACAAGGAAATAAAAGGACTATGTACAGCCTTACAGGAAACAGGCAGGGAGCTGAGGAGGGCCAAGATGAGTCTAGGGCCTTGGTGGGCGCATTCCCGGGGGAGGGGGCCCTGTAAGGGAAACCAGACAATCCCGTGAGACTCCGCGAACAACAGCATAACAAACAAACAGGTCTGTGGTAATGTGGCCCTGGGGAATCGGGCCCACGCCTCTGTGGAGCTACTTCCGTAACTCTGTGGCCAAGGGTCAAAGAAGGCCTGAAGTAAGAGTAAGAAGTTTAGTCAGTGCCTGATCTGCAACTCAGATCCCACCCCTGCCCCAGCCTCCCACACCCTGTAGCAATCAGGGATATAGATGGTGTACGTTCTAACTGGGGACTTCTCTGGGGCTGACTGGGTTCCTACACCTAGAAAACCCAAAATAGAAATAGGGTTTATGGCTGTGGGTTATCTTAGCAGCCACTATGGCTCAGTGGAAAGAGCACAGGTCTAGGAAGCAGGATGCTAACTAAGCTTTCTCTGGGCCTATTTTCCTATCCATGTGGTAACTATCTCAGTATATCTCGAAATGAAGTTAAAAATATCTAATAAATAATACTACAAAGCCCAGACTACTTAATTGCCAGATGCTATCAAATCAGAGGGCATAAAATAATTTTACAGCCTTTATTGGGGATCCTCAGTGTCCTGAAGACACTGCCTTATACACTCAAAAGTATTCTAACTGTCCTAAGAGGGAAGGTAAGGCCAGTATTAAAAAATAGTTATTCTCTCTTCCCTCTCCCTTTGGACAACGCTGTCCTCAAAAAGTTCATTTCCCTAAATTTAAGGCCAGAAAACCCAAAAGATATCGTCTAAATACAATCGTCCCTCCACTTCCTATCCCACTTTGGAAAGAAGCCAAAGCCACTGCTGCAGGCACTTACCTCGCATCCCTGGGGGAGGGGGCCGCATTCCTGGAGGGGGCATGCCCATTGGCGTCCCTCTTCCAGGGGGAATCCCCATTGGGGGACCCATGGGAGGCCTCATACCAGGAGGCGGGCCCATCATGCCTGAAAGAGAAAAAACCCAATAACATAGCTCAAATGTCTGTACTGAAAAAGTACCAGGAAACACAAAGCTGTCCACCAAGTTAGATGGACCATTCCACCCTCTCAGCCTCTACTAGCAAACTGGCATGTGAGCCAAAGAGCTTGGCTCCCAATGGCTCTTGTTCAGCTAGTTACAAGGTCAGTCAGGCTGGATCTCAGAGTAATCCTGCTTAATTATATAAACTCATCATCAGTTTCAGTCAAAGTTCTATCTCATCATGAATCCAGCTAAAGTATCTTGTATCTATTCGCACTGGTCTCCTTATGAGCTCCTCACCTGGAGGAGGTGCCCCACGGCCCATAGGTGGAGGAGGACCCCCGCGGCCAGGTGGGTACTGGGTTGGGGCTCCTGCAATACTAGCAGTGGCAGCAGCTGCAGCAGCTGCAACAGTGCCTCTTCCTTGCGGAGTCATCACCTAAAAGGACACAAAAAAGAGTTAGGCAGAACAGTATAGTGTAGTGCATCTTCCCACTCTTCTCCCAACTTGGTAAAGAAATAACAGACATCAAATCCCCTAAAGCTACAACTCATGGCATCAGGCTTCCTCTCAACAACTGTGCCAGGAAACAATCAAACTTGAATATCCACTTCCTATCTTCTAGTCTTAAATTTAAGGGTTCCCAATTCAACTTAGGGAAAACCCAGGCACTTTGAAATAAGACTGATGCCAGGCACAGTGGTGCATGCCTGTAATCCCAGCGGCTCAGAAGGCTAAGGCAGGAGGACTTCAAATTCAAAACCAGCAACAGCAACTTAGGGCCTCAAAATAAAAAATAAAAAAGGCTAGGGATGTAGCTCAGGTGTTAAGTACCCCTAAGTGCATCCCTTGTAAAAGGAAGAAGGAAAGAAGGAAGGAAGGGGAAAAGGAAAAGGAAAAGGGAGGGAAGGGGAGGGGAGGAGGGGACTGATGTCAGGTTATAAGAAAATATACCTAATATTGTTATGGAAAGATTATGCTCAAATACAGTTGACTAAAATACCTTCACTTTCATAGAAACACTGATGATCTAATAATCATAGGATGGTCATTCTGAACTCTTCCCCAAGTGGGAGACCCTCCCTTTATCCTTTACTTTAGCCACAAGCTGGTGCCCTTTCCTCAATGCCTCACCTGTTGGGAAGGACCACCAACACCACGGACTGGTCCAGCAAGGCCTGCAGGAGCCTGGGGCATAGGAACACCAGCTGGGATTCCTCTGCCAGCTGCCCTGCCAATTCCTGGGCCCCCAGCAGCTCCAGCAAGTGGCACTCGAGCAATGCCAGTCTGAAAAATAAAGAGACATGTTAAGAACGAGCAGAAGTACACTTTGGAATGCCATTGCCAAGAGATTTATAAGGCATTAAAATAGCCTACAAATGTTACTTACGTACTTGTGCTACTACCATTCTCCCTTCACATAAGATTCTATGTGGGCCTGTCCCCCTTGAAGTTAAGCCTGAACTTAAATCTAGATAAAAACAACTCAACTCAATCACCTTTATACGCTCCTGTGAAAATTAAAACCAGAGTAAAGGCCCAGGGTTCCATATAGAAGGGATCAGCACACAGGAGCATTTCACCGGGCAACAAAGGGCCCGGTGATCCACTCCCAATTCTGGGAATTGGGAGATCCACTCCCAATTCTGACTCTCACCTGTTGGGTGACAATTTTGAGACTCAAGTTTCCTTATCTGCAAATAGGGTTATAGTAGAACTGGTTGTGGTTATGAAGGTTTACAAGAAGCTACACTAAAGTAGCCAAATCTACTGGAAATAAGTACCAAGCATTATGAATATACACATATGCTTTGAAACAAACAAAAAAAACCCCAAAACATGGTAACATCTCTTGCAGATGTTTATAATTAGAAAAAGTTGCAATTTAAGAGTCCAAAAAAAAGAGAAATAATTGAAATAAGCTATTCCTGAATTCTCTTGAGAAGATATCTTATGCCATTAGCATAAAATAATAAGTGGAAAAAAAATTACAAAACAAACACAGCAAAATATTACATGCACATTATGTGTTAAGTACAAAAAATATATACGTGGATAAAAATATAGATTATTCCCTTTATTGACATTATTAACAATATCTTAAAATGAAAAGGGGAAAACAAACTTTGTTAAGATTCTCTAAAGTCTGCTCAGTTTATAAATGTAGCTTGGTTTTACAGAACAAAGACAAGGATCAAATGTCAGTTTCACTACTTCCTAGTTGTGAAATCGCAAACAAGTTACTGGACCCCAGTTTGTTTCATCTATAAAGTGAGGACAGTTTATTTCAAAAGACTGTTATAAGAATTTTTAAAACTGAAGTGCCTGGAATAAAGGAGATGCTCAATTATCACTATTATTCTGTAACTATTAAAAAAACAAAATATACATGTATTCCATTTTTTTGGAGTTAAGAATTTTTAGGGTCCACCTAGACTTTGTCATTACATTAAGAAAAGCAATGAGGCGGGGCTGGAGCGGTGGTTCGGTGGTTACGGCGCTTGCCTGGCATGCGTGAGTACAAGGGTTCAAACCCCAGCACCACGTACACAACTAAGTGTCAGAGCAATGAAAGCCATGTGAAAAACTCAAAAAAAACTGATTCTCTTTAAAAAAAAAAAAAAAAAAGAAAAGCAAAGCAATGAGGGGGGCTGGAGCGGTGGCTCAGCAATTACAGCACTTGCCTAGCATGCGCAAGTACACAAGTTCAAACCCCAGCACCACATAACACAGCGAAGTGTCCAAGAAACAAAAGTCACATGAAAAAATAAATAAAAATTGCTTCTCTCTTTGACCCCTCTTAAAAAAAAAAAAGAAAGAAAAGCAATGAAATTCCCATGAAAAACTAAATAAAAAATTTGATTCTCTCTCTCTCACTGTCCCTCTCAAAAAAAGAAAGAAATGACCCAGGGGGCTGGAG
>PVKS010040101.1:0-16845 GCA_004027875.1 Aplodontia rufa | reverse complement strand
TGGAATTTGTTGTCACATATTCATAGATGCACACAATATAGCAATATAATTTGGCTAATACACTCCACACCCCTCTACCTCCCTCCTCCCATCCCTGATAGCTTGCCTCTCTTTCTGGATCGTATATTTTTCCTAAAATACCCAAATACAATGACATAATTCTTATACCTATGAAGAACATTTTTTATATACATGACTATAGTATATATAGTGACATAATTATAAAGGCTTGGAGTATACCTTCTTTAATTCAGTTCCAACATTTCCCCTTCTCCTCTCTTCCTATCATTCCTTGTTATTTTTAGATATATTTGAATAGGATTAAACATTTACATTTTTGTAAGGCGTGCAGTATAGCTTGTTCAAATATCTTATGCAGTGTCTTGCAACTGTATCTCATAAATATTGACATACAGCATTTTTGTTCTACAGTTCTCTACCTTTTCCCCAAGCCTGGGTTTAGCTCCAGCTTCCACAAATGAGGAAAAACATTTGGCCCTTGACTCTCTGGGTCTGGCTAACTTTGCTCAGAATGATTTCTTCCATGGCCATCCTTCAAAGGTTGCAGTATCATTGTTTCTAACAGCTGAGTAGAACTCCTCCATTGTATATATATACCAGAGTTTTTTGATTCGTTCATCAGTGAGGGGCATCTGGGTTGATTCCATAATTTAGTTATTGTAAATTGAGCTGCTATGAACATAAACTTTGCTGTGTCGCTGTAATGTGCTGATTCTAACTCCTCTGGGAAAAAACCCAGAAGAGGGATAGCTATGTCATATGGTGGATCCAACCCTAATTTTTTGAGGAGTCCCCACGCTGCTTTCCAGAGTGGCTCTACCAGTCCACAATTCCACCAACAGTGTGCTAGTGTTCCTACCTCCCCACAACCCTTCCAGCACTTGCTATTGTTTGTATTCTTCACCTTTGCCAGTCTGACTGGAGTGAGGTGAAATGTTAAGGTACTTTTGATTTGCATTTCTCTGGTTACCCGTGAATTAGAACTCCTTCTCATATATTCATTGGCTTCCTTAATTTCCTCTGTTGAGAAGTTTCTGTTTAGCTCTCTGGATTGTTTGTGCTTTTGTTATTGAGTTTTTTGAGTTCTTCATAACTTTTGGATATTAGTCCCCTGTTGGAAGAATTACAGGCCATGATTCTCTCTCATTCTGTGGGTTGTCTCTTGACTGTTTTGACTAATTCCTTGGCTGAGCAAAAGCTTTTTAATTTAATGGTATCCCAGTCATTAATTCTTGACTTCAATTCTTTGGCTTTGGGTGTCTTATTGAGGAAGTCTTTGCCAACTCCCACTTGCTGAGTCGTTGGTCCTAATTTTTCTTCTAGCAGTTGTATGGTAGCTGGTTTAATTCCTAATCCCTTGATCCATCTAGATTTAATTTTTGTGCAAGGTGAGAGATAAGGATCTAATTTCAATTTCCTACAAGTGGCTGTCCAGTTTGTCCAGCACCATTTGTCAAATAGGCTTTCTCTCCTCCATGTTATATTTTGATCCCCTTCGTCAAAGATCAGATGTTTAAAGATTTATGGGTTTGTCTCAGAGTATTCTATTCTATTCCATTGGTCTTCATTCCTATGTTGATACCAGTACCATGCTGGTTACTACAGTGCTATAGTACAGTTTTAGATCTGGTATTGCAAATCCACCTGTTTCATCTTTCTTGCTTAGTAATGTTTTGGCTATTCTGGGTTTCTTGTTGTTCCAAATGAATTTGAGAAATGCTTTTTCTATATCTGTAAAGAATGACACTGGTAACTCGATGGGGATTGCATTGAATCTCTATAGTGCTTTTGGCAGAAAGGCCTTTTTAATTATATTAATCTGCCTAACCAAGAGCATGGAACATCTTTCCATCTTCTCAGGTCTTCTTCAATTCCTTTCTTCAATGTCTGATAATTTTCATTGTAGAGGTCTTTTACTTCCCTTATTAGATTAATTCCCAAGTATTTTATTCTTTTTGAGGCTATTGTGAATAGGGCCAATTTCCTGATTTATTCTTCTGCCCTATTATTATTAATTTTTAAGAAAGCTATTGATTTATGGGTGTTGATCTTGTAGCCAGCTACTTTGCCAAATCTATTTATAAGCTCTAGCAGTTTTCTGGTGGAGTTTTTTTGATCTTCCCGACATAGGATCATGTCGTCAGCAAAAAGGGATAATTTTACTTCCTCCCTTTCTCTTCTTATCCCTTTGTTTTCCTTCTCTTGCCCGATTGCTCCAGCCTGGGTATCAAGGACTACAATGAATAAAAGTGGTGTGAAAGGAGGCAGGCTGGTCTTGTTCCCTAGGGTAGGGGAAATGCTTTCAACCTTTCTCCCTTTGGTATTATATTAGCTGAGGGTTTGGCATATATGGCCTTCACAAAGTTAAGATAAGTTCCTTTGATCCCTATTTTCTCTAGAGTTTTGAGGATAAATGAGTGCTCATGGACACGATTTTTAAACGTAAGCAGTACCTTGTCTTATCTCTATCTGAAAACAAGCTTGATACTAGCCTCCGTTCATTTTGTCTCCCTCTAGTGGGCAAAGGACAGAAGCATCCAAAAGCACTAAGAAAAGAAAATCTTTACTTTTGTGTGTGTGTGTGGGGGGGGATTTATAAATAATCCTTGAATACGGGAATGCAATCGCTGCATATAATGTTATGTTTCCTAAATATAAATCTGGAAATCATAATATCAATCTCAAGGGTTACTCTGAAAAAGAATGTATTATTCAGTGAGATCAACCAAGGAGTGTTGAGGTCTTGCACCTGTGAGATTTGCTAGGCTCACATGCTAGGAAGTTACTGACTTTGGCACCATCATATTGAAGTAAAATGGCAAATAATGATATTATGTCACGGACCCTTTCTATCACTCGCAAACAGGTGAAACCAAGAGTCTTGTTTTGTTCGTGTGGTACTGGGTATTACCCAGAGGCTCTCCACCCCTGAGCTACACTCCCAGTCCTTTTCACTTATTTATTTATTTAGACAGGGGTTTGCTAAGTTGCTGGAGCTGGTCTTGAACTTGTGATCCTCCTGCCTAAAGCCTCCCAAATTGCTGGGATTATAGATGTACTCTACCATGCCTGATGAAAAAACGAATGTGCATCTTTAAATGTCAAGGATAGAAACAATAACTAAAAATAAAATAGAATAATGATGATGATATATGGTAATAAGAGTTTTTAAAAACTTAAAAAGAAGTCAAGAACAGAAATGTCAAACATGTACTGTAGGAACTGCTCCTGACAAACCAGATACTCTGTGGTAGCAGAAGAGTAGACCCTCAAAGATAGCCTCATCCTAATCCCTGGTACCTGTGTTTGGACATAGATTGCATGACCAAGTGGAATTAAGGTAGCAGATAGAATTAAATTTACCAGGGAGATTTTTCTGCACTGGTGGATTGCCCGGTGAAATTTCAAGAGTCCTTCAGTGTGGGAGATGGAAGTAGGTCAGAGAGCGCATCGCACAAAGAAGTGGAGGAGCCTGAACCGCTGCTGCTGGTTTGAAGCAGGAGGCAGAGGGCTGTGAGCCAAGGGACCCGGGCAGGCTGGAGGAAACGGCTTCTCCCCTAGAGTCCCAGAACTGTATGCAGCCCGGCCAACACTTTGCCTCTAGCCCCAGGGGACCCATTTCAGACTTCTGACATCTTGAACTATAAAATTAAAAATGCATGTTATTGTAAGCCACCCAATTGAAAGCAATTTGTTATACAAAAAGTAGAAAACCCTTTTGTGCCCCAGTTGACATCCTAGAAATGTGATTTCCAACAGATCTTGAATTTACTTTTTTTTTTTTTTTGGTACCAGGGATTGAATCCAGGGATACTCAACCACTGAGCCACACCCCTAGCCCTTTTCTTTCTTTCTTTCTTTTTTTTTTTTTGAGACAGGGTTTCACTAAGTTGCCTAGGGCCCCGCTAAGTTGCTGAGGCTGGCTTTGAACTTGCGATCCTCCTGCCTCAGCTTCCCAAGCTACTGGGATTACAGGTGCGCACCACCACACCCACAAGCCTTGAATTTATTCTTGCTAATCATAAGTGACCTACCAGCAAGCCCTTCTCGTTCCATGGACTCAGAAGATTCAAATCCAAACATGATTCAGATTTAATACCATGAACCCCCATGGTGCACTTCCTCAGCTCTGCTTTCCATGCTGGGAGGGAAGGTCCTGCTGTCCTCAGGAGGGCTAGCCAGACAGAAAGCACATGAACCTGCTAATGCCTTCCTCCTATTATGGAATAAGGTGCTGGTTTAAAAAGATCTCATTGATCCCTTCCAGCTTCACCTTCTATGTATTCTTAGCCTTTCAAGAAACTGATGAGGGTCTGCAGCAGTGGCACAGTGGTTATGGCACTTGCCTGGCATATGTGAGGACTCAGGTTCAAGCCCCAGCACCATGTACACAGTGAAGTGTCAGAGCAAGGAAAGCCACATGAAAAACTAAATAAAATTGATTCTCTTTCTCTCTCTCTCTCTCTCTCACTGTCCCTCTCTCTTTAAAGAAAGAAGGGAACTGATGAACCAACAGTGATATTTTCGCATGTGTGTCTGCATCTGTTCCAGGACAGGCATCAGCAGCCCAAGACCAACTCTTCTGCATCTTACACCCGGGAGGCTGACAAAGCCAAGAAGCTGGGGACTGAGTGGAGGAGAGCCGAAGCCAGGACACAGGTAGCGAGGGAAAGAAAGGTTACCTCCAAGCCAGAAGACAGAGAAGAGGAAGCCTCTCTGCCGCTGAAACACAGCCCTGCCAGAGAAATCGTCGACATTTCTGATCTGTTGCAGCCCAGAAAGGCCATGTACAGGGGGAAGTACCCAAAGCCAAGTCCAGACTGAAAGGGAAGGAGAAGTTTCATGCTTGTCTGTCTTGAAATAAGTGGGTGGTGACAAGAATAATGACCTGGGTGGTCACAAGAGCCTACTGAGGATGTGACTTGAAAGTTGTTGAGCCATGACCAAAAAAAAAACCCTTTGGTCAGTGCAGGAGGAAACTGATTTAGCATCACTCTGGGAACCATTCTGAGAATGCTCACGGGGTGCCACAGAGGTAAGAGGCTGGTTTTCCTGAAGCTACTGAGTAGTGACTGGACCACTTGTCCTCAACCGAGTTCCTAAGCCCAGAGCACACCAGAAATTTGTTATCATCGCCTCTACCAAAATTGATAGAGTTGATGTAATAATCCTCTAACATCCCATTGATGCCAAATTTAAGAAGCTGTGTAAGCCCCAACACTAGAAGGTGGAGTCTTCAGCACAGAGAAGGAAATAGGAGCTTGCAGAGCAAGGCAAACTGACCAGTGTCCAGTCCCTTTTGTGCTACTGTAACAGATATCTGAGACTGGATTATGTATGAGGTACAGAAATACATTGGTTCTTGGTTCCAGAGACTGGGACATCCAATGTCAAGGTGCTGGCATCTGGCAAAGTCCTTGCCTTGTTATCACATGGTGGAAGGCAGGAGGGGACTGAACTCACTCTTGTATGATCACGACAATCCCACCCTGTGGAACCCTTGAGGCCTGACCGCCTCTTCAAGTCCCCACCTCTTGATACTATTACAATGGCAGTGAAACCTCCACCTGAGTTTTGGAAGGAACAAGCATTCAAGCCACAGCCATCAGGAAGCTGTAGACTCAGAACATGCCCCAAATCAAAGCTGACCCTCAGCCCTAGGGCTACCTGCCTTCTGTGTCCTCTTTCACACTTGGAGTTAATCCTCACGAACTGTGGTTCTACCGTCTCTGATTGTCATATGGCTACATTTCATTAGATAACAGCAATTATCACTATTAAAACAGGCCTATGCTGAATGCCTTTGTATATAACTCTGCAAATACATTATTTCATTAGGATACGTTCCTGAAAGTAGAATTGCACAGCCAAAGTTCATGGAAAGTTATAATATTTTTATTGCATTTTGGCAATTTGTTCCCCAGAAAGCCTGAAAAATTCATACTCATCCAGCAGAATGAGTGTCCATTTCCCTGTATCATAGCCAAAATCAATGTTATTGTTCTGATTGTTTTTTACCACTCACCTGGTTTGAATTTGCATTTGTCTGATGAAGTTTGAAATTAAATATTTCTCATATTAAAAAAACAAACTATGGTTCTAAGTTTCTTACCAAAAAAAACCAACAAAAACAAACAACAACAACAAAAAACTTAGCTAAATAACGGATACATGAAAACAAGCAAACAAAAAAACCTAAACAAGAACCACTGCTCCCAGCAGAAAGCTCTTCCAGTCACTTGGCAGGATGGGATCCCGGTCCTTACCACTATGAGGAGTCAGGGGAGGAGGAAATAGGAAGCGTGGTCCCCAACTACCCCAGCCCACCCTTGAGGCTAAGCTTCCTTTCAGCCTCTCCCACTGCACCTAGAGGGTGGCCATCCCAGGCTCCCAGGTTTACAGTGTCTGCTGAAGGGACCTGGGAACAAGGTGCCCCACACCCCTGGAGAACAAAGGCTCTAATTCAGAGGCTGCAGCTCCATGGCCCTGCTCGCAGAAGGGTGCACTGAGCCTTCCCACCCGGGCAACATCACGCCTCTGGCTTTCTTAACTGGATCGCCAGTACATGGGAGGCTTTGGGCGTGCACAGTGTGATTCAGTGTTTCATTAAACCCCAAAGAACCCACATTACAACCACTGTGTTCATTAAGGGCTTCTTAAGGGTGGTATGCTTCCAGAATGAGTTACAATAACTTTTATTCCTCAAGCTGGACTATTTTGCAGATGTGCCACCTTGGTGTGACACCCGTGGCAGTAGCTGGGGCTCCTTACTTTTGGAAGAGGGGATGAGTAACTTCTAGTTGCTTTGGCTGAGTCTTTTTGGAGGGTTTTGCTGTTGAAATTCTCACTCCGTCTGCATGGTTGTTAAATACGCTTTTCCAGCCTCATTCCAGGCTTGAAACCAGTGTGGAAAAGTTTACTCATGGGTTTGATTCAAATGCATCGTGTTTCTATGGAAACCCAGGCTGCTACATAAGCCAATTCCATATTCCTGCTGCCTAACTCAGCTTTCACTAGCAATTTTAAAGTGGATTTTCGCCTTCCCCGGGTATTAACCTTTGCCTGGAAGAAGCTGAAGTAGCTTTGTTGAATGTAGACTACTCAGATGCAAGGAACTCACAAAGAGCCAAGTCCAAAACAGTGATTTTTAATGATCTGGTCTCTAGACATGGAGACCCACTTGACTTAAAGACCACTTGATGAATTCTCCAAGAAAGATCAAGGGTACCAGAAGAGGAAGTGCCTGAAGCCCTGTGATGAGAAGAATTCCAAGGATGTATGCAAGCTGCCCAGTCGGGTATTGCGGTGCACTGCCGATGTCTGCCATCCCCACATTAGACACTGCGTGTCTATTTCAAAGCAAAATAGCATCTTCACAGTCTGTCATTTCATGGATTCCTAGAAGCTCAGACCCAGGGGTTAAACATGGTCACTGTTATGGTATGAATATATCCCCCAGAAGTTCATGTATTGGTAATTTACTCCCTAACTTCATATATTAATAATAGCTGGCAGTGGAAACTTTGGGGAAGTAACTAGGACTAAAGGAGGGCATGACGGTGACACCCCTAAAATACCAATGCTTTATAAAGAGAGAGACCTAAGCTCATGTGTTAGCTGTGTCTTGCCATGTGCTACCCGCCACATATTATAGTAAACAAGAAGGCCCTCGCCAGATGACCACATCTTGATGTTGGACTTCCCAGTCTCTAGAACCATGAGTTAAATTAACCTCTGCTTTCAGTCTGTAGTATTCAGTTACACACCAGAAGGTAAACTAAGACTGTGTTGCTCAGCTTCCCATCACTGCGACAAAGTACCTGAGATAACCAACATAATAGAGAGGCAAGGTTTGTTTTGGCTCCCAGTTGTAGAGGTTTCAGGCCAGATCTTTGGACCTGTTGCTTTTGGGCCTGTGGCAAGGCAGAGCATCACGATGCTGAGAGCTTGTGGTGGAGGAAACTGATCACCTCATGGTGGCCAGGAAACAAAGACAAAGAAGAAAAGGTAGGGTCCCATACACCCTCCACGGGCATGCCCTCAGTGAACCAGCTTCCTTTCTACCAGGCCCTGTCTCGTGAAGGTTCCACCACATCCAGTGTATCACAGGCTGGGTACCAAGCCTTTCACCTCTGGGCCTTTGGGAGACATGCATCCAAACTGCAGTACATCGCAGTATTGAAGCTGTTTCCTAAAGCTATACAGTTAGGCTGCTTCCAGCTTCTCTCTAAGCGTGGAAGCTTGAGTGAGCATCTTTGTATAATCCTCTTTGTCCACATTTCTGCCCTTGTATTGGAATTTGAAGAAAAGAGTACCAAACATTTTCAAAGCACTTGACGTTGTCAAATTGCCCTCATAAAGCCAACCTGTTTGCACCCTATTGGCCTGCCTGTCTTGTGAACACCTTTACATACGCTCAGCTTAATCTTCGGAGGATCTTTGTTAATTTGATAGGTTTTAAAGGTAGTCGTGCTTGCACAGCAAGAGAGTACATTTTATAAGTTGTGTTTCTTCCCCTTTGGGAATTTCTCCAAGAACCCTTCCACCAGCAACATCTGCCATCTCCGTAGCCGCTGTGGAGAGGACATGGTCCCCCATCACTCGATTCATGTTGCAGCTGTCCAAGCAGGCCAATCACACAATTTGACCTCCCAGCAAGCCAGGCTTGTGAAATAAGGACCCTTTGAAAGATGATGGATGCAAAGTATACAACCTCCCTCTCCCTCACAGTCTGTAGACCTAGACTCTCCAGCTGCTCATCATACCCATCAAGCAGCAATAGCGAGCCCTGACCCCTCTACCTGATCACACGTGGAATACCTAATAACCACAGGCAAGCGTTCTGGACCCAGGGGGTGGAAGAGGCTGAAATAGAACTCAGGCACATGTCTACAAAATAAAAGCAGAAATAAATAAATAAATAAAATATATAAATAAATAGAGAGAGGTACCCTCTGAAACCAAAGGGTTTCAATTGTACACATCAGCAAGTGAATGGCCACTAGGTGGGGCTCTGCTTCCAAAATGCAGTCTTAAGCCTTCTCTCCGAACCTGCTTTCTGCTGAAAAGGCCTTAAAATATCAAAGCGCTTATTCAAGGATTTGCTCACCAAAAGCACTGGCTCCCATCCAGATTTCGTGTCAGTCTACAGTCTTCAGCTTGTAGTGCCACCCTGAGCTAAAGCTTTCAATTTGATCCCTAGATTATTGTCTTAAAAGTAAATAGGATGGCGATGCGTGTGTGTGTGTGCGCGCGCGTGTGTTTAAAACAGAATCACAAGAATTGCAAAACATGTATTCATTTCAGCAACAGAGAAAAGTTTTAATGTACATTTAAAAGTACTTTATATATTTAAAATATATTAAATAGTAAAGGACATTTATATACAATTGTATACACTGAAATAATGTAATACTGAAAGGTTACATTTATATAGTATATCACTGTGTGTATTATATGTTTACATATGAATATGCAATTCTTATATTAAAATATTTTTTAGATTTATATTTTAAATTCTCTGTTTCTGGGTAATATATACATGCTTTGTAACTCCTCTGATTCTGTTTTGCTTATAACACTCAAAAATCAGAATATCCTGTTTTCTGATGCGTTCAAGGTACTCATTTCCTATTTCTGTGACCCGTACCTGTTCATATATACTTGACAATAGTAAAGAAAGGAGGGCATTACATTTAAAGAGAAATAGGCAGTGGCTGTTTATCCTACTTTAATAGGATAGAAACCACAGAGTAAAATAACAATCTATTATAGCTAAAACGAAGCAGTACTTTCAGCAGAAGTGCTCTTTTCATTTCTTTTAGTGCTAACATAATTTACAGTTGATTAAGAAAAAAGCATGTATTTAATGGTCATTATTTATGCTGTTTCAGGAAAATCATCTCAGTGTCTAATATAAAAAATAAACCCTGATTTTTAATGAGTTCTGATAAGCAAACCTAAATGCAGCTTTATTTTCTTGACCTCCACAAAAGAAAACAGACACCAAAATTCACATCATCATCAAAACTAGATTTGATGAATAACGGAGTGGAAAATATAAAAAGAGGTTATATAACTACAAGGCAGAAAGAACTGGCAGGAAAGAAAACCTAATCAACAGACTTATTCAAGTTTGTTTCTTTCTTTCTTTCTTTCTTTCTTTCTTTCTTTCTTTCTGTTGATTCCAGGGATTGAACTCAAGGAAACTTTACCACTGAGTGAGATCTCCAGATCTCTTTGTTGTTGTTCTGTTGTTGTTCTGTTTTGTTTTGTTTTAAGGCAAGATTTTGCTAAGTTTCACAGGCTGGACTTCAATTTGAAATCTTCCTGTCTCAGCATCCAGAGCAGCTGGGATTACAGGCACGTGACACCATGCCCAGTTTATATAGCTTTCAATTCGGGAAGTTGAGATCACCTTAAAAATGGTTAGGAGTGGTTAAGACACTTGCCTGGCATGCGTGAGGATGCGGTTCGAACCCCAGCACCATGTACGTAACAAAGTGTCAGAGCAATGAAAGCCACATGAAAAACTAAATAAAATTGATTCTCTCTCTCTCTCTCTCTCTCTCTTCCTCTCGTTAAAAAAAGAAACATTTAGGAGGAAATTCTCACAACCTATATATAGTCTACTTTCTTATTCTAGAACCCAGGACCTGAACTCTGAATCAATCAGAAAATCACAGGGAATTACACTGAGCTTCTAGCTCCTTTCTGTGCTATCTTCTTTTCATCTGCATTTATCCAGAGAGAAAGAAACTTAGAAAACAAACAAAGCTAAGCAAACAAAAAAATAACCAATATCTGCAAGTGCTCTTGTCCTTTATAGAAACTGGGCAGTAGCTGTGTATAAGCTCTGCACATCTCCTGCATTCTCTACATCTTACTGAGATCGCTTATGACATGCTCTGTAAACAGTTGCTAAACCATATTGCTTAGGCAATAATAATGACAAGAAAAAGTTTGCGCATCTTGAGTATAGATCCAATTTTTTCCCAATACTTTTGATCCATGGTGTCGAATCTGGATGCAGATCCCACAGACAAAGTGGACAAGTGTGTTTGAAAAAGGCGTCTGTGAGGGATCTTACTTTAAACTAGCTTTGGAAAGAGCAAGTAAAGAGCATCACTGGCGGAGAAAGCAGCATGCTTTAAGGCGAGAAGAAGTCTGCATACTGGGAGAACTGGAAAAAGGTCACTGTTGGGGCTGGAGAAGTGGCTCAGTAGTTTAGTGCTCGCTTGGCATGTGGGAGGACCCAGGTTTGATCCCCAGCAGCATGTATACAAACAAATACAAGAAAACCAAAAGAACCAGATGAAAAAAATCAACTCTCTCCTTCTCTCTTGAAATAAGTCACTGTGCCTGGTAAATGGCAACGGTTAGGTTGTACAGAACTTCACAGCCAGGCAAAGTACTTTAGATTTATTTATATATTGTAGTGGGAATTGAACACAGGGATTCTTTACCACTGAGCTATATTTAAAGCCCTTTTTTTTTTTTTAATTTGGAGACAGGGTCTTATCAAGTTGCTGAGGGTCTCACTAAGTTCTGCTGGCTGGCCTCGCACTGTTCTTCCTGCCTCAACCTCCTAAATTGCTGGGATTACAGGCATGCACCAGGGCACCTGGCAGCACTTTGGATTTTAAGTACAAAAAGAAATTGAGGGTTGGAGTGGTGGCTCAGCAGTTACAGTGCTTGCCTCGCATGCGAAAGGACATGGATTCGAACCCCAGCACCACGTATGCAACAAAGTGTTGGATCAACCAAGGCCACATGAATAACTAAATAAAATTGATTCTTTCCCTGTCTCTCTCTCACTGTCCCCTCTCTCTTTAAAAAAAAAAAAAAAAGAAGAAATTGGCTATGTATGTGAGTACATGTTTGTGCATCTATATTTACACACAAATATATTTGCCTATATTTTAGTATATATTCATATTAATTACTCCAACCACTGTATGGAAAGCAGACTAAAAGGAACAATCAGGGAAGTAAAAGGACAGAAGGACGAGATGGTGGCACCTTGAAGCAAGAGAGACAATGGACACTTTAGAGGAATGTTCTGGAGGTTGAAACAATTCAACTGCTGACAGACTAGAGTTGCATATAAGGGACCTCAAGGCAGTAGGCCCGAGTTGGAGTTGCTGGTTTGAGGAACATCGCAGATGGTGAGGGAAGGATAATAGGAAAGTCCGTCAACACAACAGCAAGACTAAGACCTTCTTGCTTCAGTGAAGGGCAGAATT
This sequence comes from Aplodontia rufa, assembly GCA_004027875.1. Classification (NCBI taxonomy): domain Eukaryota; kingdom Metazoa; phylum Chordata; class Mammalia; order Rodentia; family Aplodontiidae; genus Aplodontia; species Aplodontia rufa. Next base: position 4,579 of record PVKS010040101.1, on the reverse strand, counting down.
GAGGAAGCAGAAAGAGAGTGTGTAATGTCTAAAGCAAGTTGAGAGACTCCCCCCTAACACGAAGAAAGGAGCAGCAAAGATGAAAGTGAGGAGAAAGAAGATAACCAAGAATATGGCACTGTCTTGTGGATAAGGCTGGTGCTTCTGAAGAAGAAACCAGAGCAACGGAGTAACAGCAAGAATCAGGGCTACGAGAACTACTTTCTGCTGTGGAGAGTACCTAAGTCTAAAAGTTAAAATGCTTATCAAGAGAAATTAGAGGGGCTGGAGTGGTGGCTTAGTGGTGTGGCACTTGCTCGGTATGCGCAAGTACCCGGGTTCAAACCCCAGCACCCACGTATACAACTAAGTGTCAAAGCAGTGAAAGCCATGTGAAAAACTCAATAAAAATTGATTCTCTCTCTCTCTCTCTCTGTATCACTGTCCTTCTCTCTTTAAAAAAAAAAAAAAGAGAGAAATTAGAGTCTAAAATATGTCTGTTGGTTTCCGAAATCCTTGAATGTCCAAAGTAAATAATAAAAACATTGAATGTGATAAAATTTACCTTAATTAAAAATGTCCCAAATATGATAAATGTCATTATATCTAAGTTTGTAGATGTCTATGGGCATGAAGGTATTATATGCAAACATTGGACCTTTATGATTGACTCCACGCTTCTAAATTCCACGAAGTGGTACTGTGGATTGAACCCGGAGGTGCTCGACCCCTGAAATACATCTCCAGTCCCTTCGTATTTTGTATTTTGAGAATGGGTCTCACTAAGTTCCCCAGGCTGCTCTTGAACTTGTGATCCTCCTGCCTCAGACTCCTGAGAAGCTGGGATTACAGGTGTGTGCCACCATACCTGGCTCCGTGAGGTCTTAAGTTTATCTTGTGATTTATGCCATCTTTAGTCGTGGAATGAATCATGAGTCACTTCTCCAGGGAGTACTGATTCTTTCTTTGTTTCATATTTTTATTGCTGCATTACAGTTATATATAATGGTGGAATTTGTTGTTCCACATTCATACATGCGTGCAATATAACAATATAATTTGGCCAATATCCCTCCCCAGCATTTCTCCTTCCCTCCTCTCCTCCCATTCACTGGTCCCTTTCCTCTATTCTACTGATCTCTCTTTGAATGATCAAAACAATTTGAAATTACTTAGACAAAAATGCAGAATCAGTGTGGCCTTAGACTTTTGTTCCCTATCAGTAATTCATTAATTACTACAAGACACTTGAACTATATCTAGGGTTTTGAAGCATAATGAATACGACTCAAAAATTCTACAATAGGCCAATATTCACGTGAGAAAACAAGGAAAAGATATCACATTTGCAAGACATAAGAAAATATACTCTTCACAAATCCTCACCCACAAAAATATTACTCAACTCCTGTCTGATAAGAAGTGATTCAAGAATGGATAAGTTATGATCAGGAGTCAGTAGTTGCAATTTAATTATAAAAGTAAATTAAAAAGTTATTTTAAATATATTTCAAAATCAGAAACAAATGAAATATACATAATACTTAAAAGAAAAATTATGCACTGAAAGAATACTACTAATAAGAATTGTATCTAAACTTCTGAAAACCTAGAAAAATTGGACATATGAGTGAAAATTTTGGTAGTGTGTGAAAATACTCTGCCCGATTATATAATTGCAAAAAGAAAATAAGCAGGTTGAAGCGTGAGGGAACGGTAAGGACCCAATTTAGACAAAGGAACTTGGGAATATTTCTTGAAACACTAATTTCCTGCCTCTGTGAGTGCAGCTGAGAGTCTCTGAAAGGATACAACATCTGTAGGTTGATTCCAGGGTATTTAATTTTGTTCAGAGTTGAGAATTGGAATGAAATAACACAACCAATACAGAAGAGGGAATCAAAGCATGTTATTCCTAATTCCTTTGCTGAAACTACAAAGGTAGTTTCAGAAAAGAAAGCAGGCAGCCGGCACCATCTATGATTACAATAGGGTAACGTTTAGTGAATATTTACGAAACTCTTAGCACATGATTCAAGTTAAATTGATGCTTATTCTGTATCTTGTCACCATAAAGCTGAACATACTGTTCTGTACTATTAAAATCTGTTTTCATTATTTCAAGAGTGTGTAACCATGGCACCAGGGACATTTATTATACACATTACTTGAGCTTTCATTTTGTTGTTGACATAGGACACTGTTCACTTAAAACTATAAACAGTATGCAATGTCCCTTTAGGTCAGGGATGGGTAAACTTTTTCTGTAAAGGGCCAGATAATAGAGATGATCAGCTTTCAACACTGCCACTGTAGTATGAAAATAACCACAGAAAACACATAAATGTAAGGGCACATTCGTGCCAATAAAACTTTATTGGTAGCAGGTAGAAGGCTGGGTTTGGCCAGAGGGCTATAGTTTGCTGACTGCTAATTTCAGTAATTCTTCCTGTCCTGTCCTCTCGGGGTGTGGAATTGGTTCATCTAATGACGGTGCTCCCTTCCCTGTCTTAGCTATTTCATGATCACACCCTGAGCCCTGATCACACCATAACCAATGTCTGCCCCCTCATATCCTCAACTGCATCTGCCCCACCACTTTTTTCTTTGCCATTCTCTTCCTCTAAAACCCTGACTCATAATTCTTTGACCCCACCAAGTCCCTCCATCCACTGATCATGCCATCTCTATGCTGTCCTTCCCGCCTTCCATACTCCTTTCAACTCCCTGCCCCTGTTCTGGCTTTGTCACTCCCCACGCAAAACCATAATCCTGCCTCACTCCAACTGCCCATTCTGTTTTTCTTTCCCTGGGGGAAATCTCAAGGCACACTGGTAGACTTGCTTATTTAATTCATGACCATAAGTCCCTAGTGGGAACTTTTTAGACCATTTCCTTAATGAAGCCAGTTTCCCCACCATCATTTCACACCTGCTTTCTTTCCGAATCAGCAGCTCCTCCTTCACCGTGACTCCTAGTCCCTTATGTGGTTTATTATTTCACCATAAAATTAGAAGCGATGGGAATAAAACTTCTACCAACGTGCCAGTCAGCCTATCCCGCTCCCTCCGTCCATGCACCTACCTAAGCTACCAATTCATGTGTGTGCTAAGCCCCATGGCCTCTCGCCTTCTCAAGGACGCCACTCCAGCAGTTCCTCACACTCTGTCCGTAGTCTCTCCTGAGTTACTATTCTGCGTAGTCAAACAGCTATGCTTTTTCCCATCTGCTGTTGTGCTAGTCAGCTTTCTGTCATTGTGGTCAAAATACTCAATAAGAAAAAGTTAGAGGAGGAAACATTTATTTTGGCTCACAGTTTCAGGGATTAGGTCCATGGTGGGCCCACTCCATTGATCTAGGCCCAAGTTGAGTTAGAACAACATGGTGGAAGGACAAGGTAGAGGAATACTGCTCTGATCATGGCATCCAGGAAGCAGGAAGAAAAGGAAAACAGCTGCAGGGGGGAAAACTCATCCAGGACACCCTCAGTGACACACCTCCTCCAGCCATGCCCCCACCATATAATTGGTGAGGGATGGACTGATTAGGTTGGAGCTGTTAGAATTTCACCTCTAAATATTCCTGCTTTAAAACAGGAGCTCTTAGGGGACACCTTATATCAAACCCATAAGAGCTATCCATATATCCATCCACCCACCATCCATCTATCCACTCATCAGTCTACCTACATACTTATCAATCTGTGTAGGTTGAGGAGCGTAGCCTAAGATAGCAGGTTAGCTAGAGTGGGGTTGTCTTCCAACCAGTGGGCAGAACCAGGGATCAACACTGTAGTGTAACCCTAAAACAGTAAAGATGGCCTGGAAACCAGCCCATCCCCACTCTTTCATTTCCAATCATGTTCTGAAAGGAATCCAACCTGTGCCAGCCAAATTTACCAGTTGAGGTGAGGAGCTGAGTCTGATTTCCAACAGCCTTGGACTCATTTAGATGCTTATCAGAGAGACATCTGCATCAAAGTATTTGAATTTTGTTTCCTTTTCCCTTCTTGTTGATTAAACAATCTTTATTAAAAATCCTCAATTGTTGGCTGAAATCAGCAGTAAAGGATGCTTTTCTTTTTCAGTGTTTGCATTAAGATAGTTTAGCTGATGCAAGCACTCAGTGGAACCAAGTATGGAGGTTGCTGGATTTGGGAGCACGTGGGGCACACTCAGGTAGGAAGTGTGAAGATGCAGGGGAGGAGGCTGGGAAAGATACCTGAGTTGAGCTTGGCTTTCCTAGCAAGGAAGAAGGAAGGCCTCTCCCTCTCCAGCCAGAAGTCCAGGAAACAGTGCACGTGTTGGGAGAGATGAAAGAGTCTACCTGGTGCTCTGGGCACAGCATGGAAAGTCTTGGAGGTTCAGTGGCAAGAGATGACCATTGGGAAAATGGAAGAGGGGACAAGTTAACTTTTGTCACATGTACCCATGTTTTGCTTAGAAAAGTTGGACATTCAATGCTCACACACTCAAGGCTTCTTGCCAGTTTGGACATCTTATTGTGCCCCCCGCCTAGCCCTGTCCAGCAATGCTCATGTTTCATACTTTTCATGATCTCCACTCCTTCCCCTGCCTCTGATTTTCCTATTTTCCATGAA